>JAECUM010093294.1:0-127552 GCA_016617855.1 Megalonaias nervosa
TAGTTACTCCTCTTCTTTTGTCAGTCTTCGGCGGAATCTGAAATAATAATAATAATAATAATAATAATAATAATAATAATAACGATAAAGAAAACAACAAAACTAATCCCATTTTTGCTATTACTCTAATATGACCGTTTTTATTGACACTCTACTTCACTGTTTGATTTTTATTCTAAATGGCAGTTTGAGAACAAACATTCAAGCTTGAAAATGCCAGGCATGTACTAGAATGTTATAGTTGGTACACAGATTCCTAAACTAACGGAAACAAATCAACTGCATTTAGAGTAACCAGTCAGATAAGAGGATGGCTTATGCACTGTTTCGGGGGCGCTCTAGAAATATTATGAACTTCTGAGAGAGTGACAGGTGTAAGGTTGAGTGACAGGTGTAAGGCAGAGTGACAGGGGTTTAAGGTTGCATTTGCAACATGCACAGTGGAGAGAATGTTGGCATGCCTCTATGTTATTTTCATGTATTGTGGCTGAAATTTCTTTGGATCTTTTACTTGTGAAAATTGTAAATAATCTAAGCACACGGCTGACCAAAAAATGGATGCTTCCATCTACTCGAAAAACCAGCTTGAATTACTATAAAGTAAACTATCTTTCGCATTTATTAAAATAGGGAAAACGAATTTTTCCAGACTATACAATACCAGCTTCTGAAAGTACAGTAAGTGAATTGCAAATTATATAAAACGTAAAAGCAGCTATTTTATTACAATTTACTTCTGACGTCGAGAAAGTGAAAATGACCAAGGGGAGATAGCAGTTTTTTTTATATGTGCACATCTGTAGTAAGGCCATGCTGTATACTCTATAACCCAAATTACACACATCAATCATATACCGAATTAACGGGAATACAAATTTCTTTTTATAATGACAAAGATATACAAGGTCTATTTTTAAATACTAAGTATAACCAGTAAGGAAACCATCGAAATATTTTTTTCATTAAAATCTAAAGATATTCAAAATACGAAACTAGACTGTCATCTTCGGCTCATTATAATGAAGTTTTAGGACAAAAACTGGTAGTATTTCACAAGGTGGTTAAGGAGCAATAGTCTATACATTAGGTTGAGTTCTACAGTTTCACACTTTGCACTTTGCATTCGGTTTAAATTTTAAAGAACAAAGAATTTCACAGATTTTCCTCACTGTTTATCCGGGCTATTTGAAAGAAAAAACACTTGCATATCTTAGGTGTTGTAGAAGAACTTTTTATTCCTTTTATTTGGTGTATGATTGACGGGTGTGACAACATGGATTGCAGAGTATACAACTTGTTACTTCAGATGTGCACCTATCAAACAACTGTTATTTCCGTTTGGTCACTTTCACTTTCTCGATGTCAGCTTCAAACGCTACTTTGAAAAAAATTGAGCAGATAACTTTTTAGTTACTTTTTGCAAATTTTGTAATTCATTCATTGTACTTTCAGAGGCTGGTATTATCAACACAGTCAAAACACGTTTTCCTTATTTTAATAACTGTTTATAACTCGTGTAGTTTAAACTAGTTCTGGCTGAGTTTTCAAGCACATGAGAGCAGCCACTTTTGTCAGCGGTAAGTTTAGATCATGTACAAGTTCCACAAGTACAATTGTAAAGACATTTCAAACACAGTACATAAAAGTAGCATAGATGCATGACAACAGTCTCTTCACTGTACATATTGTAAATGCAAACAACTTCACCTTACACCTGTCATTCTGTCCGAAGTATGTAATATCTGTAGAGCACAATATTACATATGCAGACTCTTCAGTAATTTAAAAATAGTCACATGTCAAAACGGGTTGTAGTTCGTGGACCTGGAAAAAGCAAATTTGTCAGTAAATTATGTATCTCCTAGAATACAAACCCGATCACATTAACGTTATGAATATAAGCCCCACTACCTTACGAATCCAACCCTCCCAAAAGACGAAAATATGTCTTATCTGTCTATATTATATAGAAAAAGGGCAATACTTCTTTCCCATTAACTTCCCTTGCCGCCAACAGGTGGCGCTAGTTTTTATCTGAGCGGAACATCGTGTAACGGGATATTCCCATTACGGGGAGGAGGGGAGAAGAAATAATGAGATCTTATTACCACATACAATTTCGGGGCGAATCCAGAGAAAGTTGCGTAGGGTGGCGGTCCGGACGTTGTGATGATGTCAAGTGGGTCTGGCAGCAGCTTGTACCACTGAGACTGTGCCTACCAGATCCGGAGTGTGTCGATGTGGGGCCAGGCCACGTATATTAAAACTTGAGAAGGTTTACTGTGCATGCCAACCGACGGCCTCGAAGATCTCTTTTGATAGAGACTTCACGGTCAAATATAAAGCTGACAGACTGCGCTCATTTCATGAGCACATATCTTCATGAGGCGACTCTATTTTAACGATATGTCAGAGTATGCCGTGCGTATTACTCACTTCAACCACGATGGGAGGACTTAAGGAGTTATGTCCTCTTTTCCAGGTTTAACTGGAAGGAAGAGGCGTCTTTGAGCTCCACAAACTGGCTCAGTAAGTTTCAGATGATGGCAAATTCGTTCGGACGGATCGAGAGGTGGACTGATCTTGCCGTCTCCATCTTGAATTTCGGTGAAAGCATGAAATGATTTAAATGACTGAGGTCGATGATTGGTCCGAGCTTGCCAATGGCCTTCCTCAACAGGAAATCTTGGAGTAAAACTCTGGATTCTGAACAATCTCCACCGCCCGATTCTCGATGAGCGCCCCGGTCTCTTGCGGTAAAAGTGTGTCCTTTACCGAGTCCTACGGTATATCCGTCAGGAATGGAGAGGACGAAAGGGGAGCGGGTTGGTAAAACGAGATCCAAAGCCTCTCTGAGACAATCTGGATCGCCCACTCGCCTTGCGAGAAGAGATCGATTCTACGCTGTTTTTGAAAATGAGATTCAGGGGCCTACAGGACAATTTTATGTAGGTGGTCGTGGACATGAATAAACGGCGAGAGAGCGGAGGCTTGGGGGTAGAGAAACTTTGGTTCCTATCTCTTCGATACGACTGCCTCCGAGACTGATTAGCAGATTGTCTCCGTGCATAATATTGGAATCCCGGCTGGTTTTCGGTTGTGTAGCTAACAATCCCGTAACCCCTCGTCTTGGGTCATCCCGTCTTTGAGGGTGAGACTGGAATGATTTATAAGGCGATTGTTGCTGGCTGCGCAGAGAGATAGCGGAGCAGTTCTTGTGCTGCCTGAATCTACACTTCCACTATCTTGCCACCAAACAGCAGAGACACTCCGAAGTAAGTTGTTCCCAGGGTAAGGCCGTGATGTGGCATGAGTGAGGTTAAGCGTCAAGCCACCGCATCCAATCAAAATTAAGTTGTTCAAATTTGAACACTGTTCCTAATTGATCGAGACATGGACCCATGAATAAGCCTGTAATGGCTTCTCTCTGGTACGTAGTCATACTTTCGATGTTAAACATGCAAGTATTCTTTTGAAGTCATATGCCTCCACCATTTTCGGCCGACATACAATGTGCCGCTGTTACAAGCTATTGGTTAGTTGGCATTACATACTAAGGGAGGCAGCTCTCGAAATCCAATAGATGTCGCTAGGACAAATCGCTAAAATATCTTCTCGATCCGCCAAGGTGTAGAAAGGTAAACATATGGGAACCTTGATTCGCGAAGATGCCTTTGAATTATCGACCATATATTATCCGACCAACACATGCTGCAAGTAGCCGACGATGTAAACTTTGTAATGTTGAAACACGAGTGATGAAAATTCTCACTTGTTTTGAATTTCTTCCATTTAGCACACATCGTCGTTATTGTTAATTCTAAATCAACAAAGTAAGAAAAGAAAGAAATTAAAAGTTAGCTGCGTTAACAACGCCAGAGACTCTCGCTATACCAGAGGAATAAATAAAGAGACAGTCTAGGAAAGCACGATATACAACATGTTATGTTACACTGTAGTCGTGTAGAACAACGCAGTTAGAGAACGCAGAAACTAAGTCCTCGTAGGTGAGAAAATTCAAATACGGGGCCAAAGTTGCTGGCTAATTTCCTGAAAATTCGTTCTTTTCCACTACTTTTGAGGACCCCTTCAAAAATGATGTAAAAACAAAAGCAAATGTTTCTGCACGAAACTGACTGATTTCAGCTTTTGGTGGCACTGGCGTTTCCAGAGAAACTAGAGAGCAACCTAGAGTGTAATTTGCGATCCGTGGTGTAATAGCTATTGCTCATACGTGGACAGGGTTAAAAACGTGATTCCTATTCGGTAAATCCACGAGAACGAAAGCCGGCTGCTTCACCGCTTAAGCTATTTGGAATTAATGTCTATGCACGGCTGTTTCTATGGAATCAGATGCTTAGGTCAATGCGAGTACTGAAATTTGAAATACCTCGAAGCCGAAGAGCGTATGCGTCATCACGCCAAAGCACACCTCCACTGCGTTTTGGGCGACGGCGCAAATGAGTGATTGGACCCAACAGTATTTAATCTTTTTCATAAATATTCCATGTATCAAACTTTGTGTGCATTTCCTTCACAAAAGTATCAAATTTAATAGGTAAACGAATGGACAATTCACCAGTCAAGGTATCATTAGCAGGACAATAAATACATTTCTAGAGAGGCAGGGAGAGACTGATCTATTAGTTCAGACAGACAGACGGACCAAGACAGAGAGACAGGAAGATAAATGGGAAAGCAGGTAGGAAGGTTACCTCTGTCTCTGGAGAAGTCAAAATGCGGAAGTTCTGGAGAAGAGCAGCGATGGCCATCTTGGCTTCCATTAACGCTAGCCTCATTCCGATACAATTTCTTGGTCCACCACCAAATGGCAAAAATGTGAATGGATGGATTCTGTCCTTGTTTTCAGGGGAAAACCTGAATTTAATTTTGTTTTAGTTTATGTATTCATCGCATATTTCAACACACTACATGCGCCTATGAGAACCAACTTTCAAAAGGAAAGTAATTTAAAGATTCACGGATATAGTCTACACATTAGATGCCCCGAGCGGTCACGAAAAGAATATAACATTTTTAACCCTAATAGCAGTTCCACGATTTAGCTGTATTGCAGTGGCATCACTAGGGTTGGTGTCACCCAGTGCTGTAACTCATGGTGTTACCCCCATGGACCTCCTTCCTGCACGAAAATTCAAATAATTTATAGACAGTCATGTGCGGTAACTCATGGTGTCACCCACATGAATCCTCTTCCTGCACAAAAATTCCAAAATTTTATAGACAGTCATTTTGGTGTCACCCCCTTAGTGACGCCACTGCTGTATGGCAAATAGGCAATAATTTTATCAAAATGATTTTTATTTCCAGTGAAGCTAACTCTACTTAAGTGACGTGAATTATCCAGATCCAATAACATCGGGATGCTTTCGAATGAAAAGAAATATCTGATAAAATATATGAATGCAAGATATTAAAAAGAGTGTTTTTCGTAAAGCCATTAATGAACTTTGTGAAAATATTGTTTTCCCGACTCGCCAGATGAACGAATGAGCTAAACTGAATTTAAGATAGGCAATAAGCAGATACAGGAAAAAAAAAATAATCGTGGAACGGAAATAGTTATTGTGACCTACTTTTCGAATACATATAGAGTTCCCATGATTATTGCTCCTATCAAGTTTCATTCTTGTACTTGATGAAGTGTCCAAGAGATGGAACTGAACGATAAATTTTCCTGTCTTGATTAGACTAATAAAACAGGTAATTGTGACTTAATTTATATTTCTTAAGAAAAGAATTTAAGATATATATATATTGTTACGACCCTGAAGTTAAATTACATGTGTGTTAAAATTTGAATTTTTTCTAATTCTTTCTATTTTATTTTTATTTCATTTTTATTTCATTTTTATATCATTAAGTGTAATTATTATTATGATGATGATTATGTTCGCAGGGTCTGATATTTTGTTAGAAACATCGTATTTATTTAGAACGTAAATGTGACTCGCGTAAGCACGATTTTTGCATGACGGCTTTGTCATATTAAGTAAACAGTCGGAAATAGCTATGTAAATGATTAGTTGTGACCACTGTCATTACTAATAATACTTGTTGACATTCTATGCTACGTTGGCGATATTTCGAAATCTCTATGATTTCTTCATGCGTTTGCTTTAAGATACTCAGGTAGCAGCGAACTAGTCGAGAGTCATATTTTAACATCTTAGAGAGTCACATCATAACATCTTATAGAGTTTCTAATACCTTAAGAAGAAGAAGGTATTCCTTTGTGCTGGAAAGAGTTGTTCGATCGTACATATGAAGAACATGTGTTTTGTTATTGGTGATAGCTGTACTTCATCTACATTTTAAAGAATAATTATTTTCCCTGGAGAACTACACAACTGGCTTTGGATAAAGACATTTGCTGAAATTATTTCTAAATTGGAACAGGACAGTACAAAGTGTGATTCACAGTGAAAATTCTGGACATTTGTGTTAACCTTCGTCTGACGTCATCATCCGCCATCTTGGAGCGGAATTGAGATTCAGACTACGTCAATTTAGAACTGTTTAGTCATAGGACTTGTGTTTTCACAATTTTAGGACAAATTTTTGGATCTTCTTCGTAAATCGTAAGTCTTGTTTCATATTTTTACCTTTTCACCGTGTTTTCTAGGGAAATAAATTATTTTTGTTAAAATTTACAAAGCTTGTTGTAGTCATTCTTTTCTTTGTGTTACTTTAAACGAGTCGATACGTAACAGTAACAATATATATATATATATATATATATATATATATATATATATATATATATATATATATATATATATATATATCTGTGTGTGTGTGTGTGTGTGTGTGTGTGTGTGTGTGTGATAGTAATTATACTATACTACATCTTAAAAAGTTCTAAAACTTCCAACAAGTACGTCTTCAAAAGTAGGATAACGTACCTGTCGGGATCGAATTTTTGCGGATTTTCCCAATATTTCATATCATAATGCAGGCTTGGAATAGAGACGGAAATATCCAGCCCCTTTGGAATTTTGACGCCGCAAAGAGTGGTGTCCAGAACGGCCATTCTAGTAAGTCTGGAATTGAAACACACATTGGATCAAATATAGACCTGGCACTGTCTGAGATCATTGTCGTATTCATCGTATTTGTGCTGTGGCGATTCATTGTGAACTTGTTACACAGAGTTTTGTATCCAAACACAGTTCCAAAAAGGAACTGTTGCCATGTACTGAAAATAACTTGACTAAAGACAGAACTCAGGTCTACTCAGGGCTATAATGTTGATGTATGTATGTAGATCTCTTTTTCTCAAAAAGAACTTGGTCTCAATTACTTCTTTGACACACAACATAACTTGGTCCAAATTTTCTTTTTGGACGTACTTTTTGACTTGCTCACATGACCGTCCAGTTGGATCTTTCATTGGATGGCAGAACCATATACGCTCCGCGAAGACTAATTACATGTTTAATTGAATTTATCAATACCTAAATAATTTCCGTTTCTTATATGTATTTAATTCTCAGATATTAAATACTCTGCTGAAATATATGTGCAGTTTTGCTCAGTTGTCATTTTTCTTCAGAATTTATCATGGAGCAACCCAACTCCAAGATCTTTCCAGTCCAAAGCGGTAGCTATATGATTTCATTAGTGTCCATCATGAAAGCCTTGTTGAAATTTGCAATGTCAAAAAGTTAAACAAAATAAGTACAGAGATACGATGCAGAGACAAGCAAACCTCGACGTTTTGTTTTGCACGAAGGCACATGATGAACTTGTGTCAGAAGTGTAAACGTTATTGGCCAGATAAAATTTATTCTCGAATGAACAGAAACGTATTAAGGAGTAATAAATAAACATCTTGCCAAATCATATCTTACAGTTCGTAGGGACTGTTTTAAATCGTTATCGTGATATAACGTAGTTATTAAAGAGTGAGGAAATGATTTTCTCCAGTAAGGCTTGAAATGAAAGGTGAATTTGACTCAGCTTCCTCTAGGGTAATGAATTACGAAAGGTGGTTACTGATACAGTAAAAGAACTTTTGAAATTGTTGGTTCTCAAGCCCGGAATATGGAGTTCGTTATTAGTTGTAGATGTGAGATTACACTCAATATTTGATTATCTTGCTTGAATTAGGTTAGATATATACTCTGGAGGAAGATGCGTATGATTTTTATATCATGATTCCTTTAAAATAAATGTATTTTGTATGTGTAGCCATTAGTGGTCAGGCGCTGCATATTTCCGATTGTAATAAATTTCGTTGTAAATACATTAATAAGTATTCAGTTTTGTTGACACCAGCCTCATAAAAAGTTTTTCAGGTCTATTTGAAGTTTGTTTTCAGTGGAGACGAAAGATTTGATAAATGTATATAGTGTAGAATCGTCATCGAAAAGATATGTATGGGAATGCCGTTGATACAATGCCAAGTCACTGATAAACAATAGAAAAGAAGAGGCGCTAATATTGAGCCTTGAAGAACATCAATTAAAATATGACTTGAATTAGAAATATATTGTAACAATCCAAGGGGTTTACTTGACCGAGAAATGTCAAACCCTGGAGCGATTCAACTAGATGTCATAAGTTTTCCCTAATTCCAAAGACCTTTATACAACTACTGTTGTAAACTGGAAAGTCCACGTGTCCATTCTATAAATAATTTTTCTCTAATTAATACAAGAGGAAAGATCTCACAACGTCCCAAGTGTCTATCAAATGCACAACTGAATGGTTTCTTTTCATTAACTTTCTGTAACGTACCGTCAGCATTTCACGCCGTAAAACTATACTACTCAACCAGCTAATACAGGGAACTATTTTTTACTACACCACCTTAGGCCTGTCAAATCATGGTTTTAAGCCACATTTCGCCTGTAACTCTGCATCACATTTACCACCACGACAACAATAAAGGGCGCCAGCCGACGACGGAACAGCCCTTCTCTTGTATTCCACTGTGTAATTTACCAGTCTCCAATTATAAATATTGCACCTGGAGTCACACAGTCAATGTACACAACTAGATTTTAATAGGGACTATTGAACTCCAGGGACACGCACGAGTCTCTGACCTGAATTCGCCAAAAGTAAACCATGGCATCATGGAAACTCACTTATACTTCACTCCGTGACGCTTGCTCACAGCAACTGGCTAATTATTTCGGTCTGAGGAATATTTCCCCAGGACTTACTTCCCATAATCAAACAAGTAATCACAAACATCTAAGAAATCCTTAAAAAGGGGCGCTATAAACAAACGCGCATACTCCAAATTTATTACAATATTTACCTGTACGAACAACCTGTAGTTTGTGAGATATGATGTGAGCCAAGTAACTGAGTTTTGGAGAAAACTTGTAGACTGATAGTTTCTTACTGAGCACCGAATGGTCAACTAAATGGAATGTTTCTTTAAAATCAATGATGAATGAGCCGGTACGTTCGCTGTATTCAATCGCTAGAAGTCACTGGTCTACATGTTTCGTCAAGTCAGTTTGCCATGAATATTGTTTGTCGGAAACGTGATTGTGACTTACGGAGGAGTTGGTACCAGTTGGGCTATAAGAACAGATGATTACTGGGATGTTTTATTCTTCTTCAATATTTGTTTAAAGCACAGATAGAATAGGTAAATGGTCGATAATTCTTTTTTTATTTCTTGATGAAATGCGAATACGTTGGCTAATTTGAATGACTAGAAATTTACCGGGTGTGGTACTCAATTTATTTATTTCTTTCAATGAGTCAGAGATTGAAAAAGCCGAAATTCGAAAATTGGGGGCGCTCAATTAACACAAAACCCCGCGTATTTGTTAGTGTCAATTTCATTGATAATATCGATAGTATCAGCTAAGATAATGACAGAGGATATTGAAATTGACATGATCGGGTGCCCTTTCAATTTATGACAACAGTAAGTTTATAAATGTTAGACTCAGTAAAATTATCACGTGTTTGCGAAATATTAGTACAAAATACTGGTTTAGTTGGACTGCAGTATCCAGATCATCAGTGTAATTAGCACCATTAATTATAATTTCACATTGACTTCGAAGTACTGACTTCGTTGAAGTTAGTTCTCACAGGTGAGCTGAGATAGATCTGGTATCAGAGTTTAAGGCAAAGACTGCGGTCAGATAGGAACGTTTATAGATTTGCTATTGAGGAAACTTAATTCAATCCATATTGATGCTGCAGTATATATTTAGAAATCAGTTCTTCTCTTGAATGGCACACTGTTTAAAGCGTACATGGCTATGCCTGTCACATTCCTTGACGTCGGTCTCGACTTTCCTATGAAAATTAGTTAATGGAAACAACACATTCATGTTTATTACAGTCAAGAAGCGTTTCGCACAGTCCAGTTACTGCAGCTGGATTTATTTTGTATTGTAAGTCCTAGCTTATCGATTTTTGTTAACATGTATTACATTAAAATTGATAAATTGCATACTTTTAAAACCCAAATGGTGTACTGAGTATACGTTTTCCAGTTGGTGTAAAATCGAAGACCGATTTGTTTTCTATTTGCAAGCTAGAGAAAGAGGCAGTAAACCCTTGGCATGTACAGGAGTAATTATTGCAATAGACATAGGACACCCAGAACAAATATCATCGAGAAAATGATACCTATGGTAGGTCGAGCGGTCTATAAATATTTACCAACATCTCATCATTATGCGCTGTGTCCACGTCGTGGAATAAGGCCAGATACAATGGCCTTATCTACCTGGACGATTAACTGGTTGATGAGGGACTTGTATTTGATCTCCAACTGATTTAGATCCAAACATCTATCTGAGTCGTATTCTCATACTTGGACATTAACTACGTGGTATTTGTTGAGGTCAAGTTTCTTGATTCTGTTTTGAGGCTGTCAGTAGTGACACAAGGGTATGATTTCACATGCACCTTACCTGAAAGTCCTCTGGTTGTGATTCCTTTCAGGATAGATGATCCTGTATTCAGATCAATGGCGTAGCACGAAATTCTGCCATCCCCGGAAAACTTAATTCTGAGGCCCCCTCCAAATAGAAAAGTTGTTTGATGGGAAAATGGCCTCCACAGGACCTCCACCCCCTATCCCTGCTGAGGGGGCTGCATAGGCGGGTGCTAAGCCACTGATATTATCAGGATCTCTACTGGTAGTGGCTAAATCGATTTAGATCTGTCCCAGGCTGTTCATAACTATCTTTTACGCGTATTGGTTTGTCAGTCTCTGATTTATCCTTGTCTGTCTCGATTGAGCTGTTTCTTTTAGTTTTGTTCAGCGATACAGCTATTTTCGTATTAGTTCAGAGTTTGGTATCTAATATTTTCTACAAGCTGCATTGAAGTTAATTCGTCATACACAGATATACGTTTTGTGATGCTGGACATACATATGTATATGTGTGTGCAAGAAATTTTACAATATGAAGGCAGTATGCTCGCTGTAGTTGATCTCTTATAACAGTAAAAAACAGAGACAAAGTTTCGTATTCGTTCGAGATTGAAAAATGACAACCGTTTCGTATTTACGAATCTGTTTTTGAAGCCATCGCTATATGTATGGAGGAAGCTTCTGATGCCATCTATGTCCATGCGTCCGTCCGTCAAGAACCATGTTTCCGCTCAATACTTCTGAAGAACTTCGTGGATTCAAATCAAATTCAAGAAAACTAGGCCAAGTTCGATTTTCACAAATTACCTTCGATTGGACTGAGTTACTCCCTTGCTTGTTAGATGTCTATCGTTACATACTAAACCAAACTTTCTTAAATTAAAAAACATCCTGGAATATCTGTGCCATATTGATATATTTTTAGCTTGGACTAATAACCTCGATATTAAATATGATACTAATATATATATATATATATATATATATATATATATATATATATATATATATATATATATATATATAATTGGACATATTATGGAAGCAATTACAGACACGAAAATCAGAACACGATTAATGTGGTACGAATTTTATCTACTTTACGCTATCAATCGTTAGCAATTTTAAAAAGAGGACATGGAGTTTAAGTTCGAGCTTTTAATAAAATAATTACGAAATAGGGTCCGATTCCGTGTTTCAAACTTATAATGCAGAATGGTTTTAGTGTTGTCCATTATTTTGTAAGTAGTGACTATGGATAAACGTACCTCTGTACGGGAGAGTACATTCGTAGAGTCTCGTTCACAATCATATCCAAGTAAGTTAAATTCAAGACGTTGTCGTAGGTTGGTTTGCTCTGAAATAATAAATGCATTCAACGTTACGCTTTATAAAACTCAGTCATAACGTGAGAGATAAAAAAGCGTTCATGGAACAGGAATGTCCCACCACAGGACACGATTAATTCCTTTTTATTCGAACCATGTACGTGCTAGAACCTACAGGCGTTAATTAAACAGGCCCAAAGGGAGTCGGAGATAATTCGTATGGTTTATGTTCGCCTAAGAAAAGTAAATGCAGCAGTAGTTGACCAGTCAATCTGGGTTGAAAGACCTAGCTCGGATGAATCCCACTCAAATTTGATTCCAATCAGTCGATTAGTCATTGAGAAGGAGTCTTATAAGGTAATTTGATCTATTTTATGTAACGTATTTACATACATTTGTCACATAAAATCTGGTCAAAGTCAGTGGAGTGCTATAGGATAACGATTCTTGTCACTGTTTTTTCTCCTTTTGCTAAAAATAACCTTACTTCAAGCTAGATCTGGTTTTATGCAATTTGGTTTGAGAAACAAAATGGTGGAGTGTCTCTATACACTAAAGTTTCCTAATTTTTATTTCTTAAATGTTTAATCTATCAAACTATCAATCAATAAATCAAATACGGGATATACTACACTTCATCAAGAAATTTACCTTGCCAAGTTCTTTGTTGATTTCAGTCCGTAGGCGATGCTGTATGTCTTGATTGGTACCCAGGCAATATGATGCAAAAGTCAGAAGGTTTGATGTCGTATCGAAGGCAGCAAGGAAAAATATGATTGCATTAGCTAGAACTTCCGCATCCGTCATACCTGTAAATAAAACAGTAGTTGAAAACATGTTGTTAGGAGATATGTTCAACAAACTGATGTCCCACCAGCTCCATCAACCTGCCAGTCCAGCTTCCAAATATTGCACACCAATGTACCACCGATGAACACTACACCTGACTTTACGTGAGTCACTGCAAACATGCAGCTACATTACTTATTACACATTTTTGACCATATCATACCAAGGAAATGCGAGCTGAATACCTTTTCCAAGGACACACCAATGCAGCAGACACGTGCTGTCCTGGGCATGTATTCAATCCACGGCCCTTGAATGAGAAGTCCTTCACACCGCCAACGGAGCTACTGCAGGTACATTCAAAGTTTGTTGGAATATTCAATGATTTGTTTTTGTTTTTGCTTGTTTTAATGGCACTTTTAACACATTTTTGACCATATCATACCTTGGAAATGAGAGCTGAATATCCTATGCAGCGGACACTGGCTGTCCTGGACGTGTATTCAAGCCACGACACTTGAATGAGAAGTTCTTAATTCCGCCAACGGAGCTACTGCAGCTACAACAGTCAGAACGGTCACTTCGACACATTTTCTGATTTTCGGTAGAGAAGATGCATACATTCAAACAGTTGCTGTTGTTGGTTGCTTTTTGACGACATTTTCTGGACGTTATTTGCTATATCATGCACAAGATATGGAAGCTATGTGCCTTTCCCATAGGCACACTGAGAAAGCCGACCCAGGGTGGTCTGGGTGTGTATCCAGGCCACTATCTCTGATTAAAAGTCCAACGCTCCACCAACTGAACTATAATGGCTCCAGTATATGTATTTTTAACGCTTTCGATCTAGTTTTAATGAAATTACAGAACACACTTAAACTTTAGATCACTTGAAATTGGGCTTATCATATAAAGAAAATGATCCATTAAATCTTTGAAGTAATGATCAGATGATAACTTAATTAGCATGTTCCAAAAATCATGGCACGATACTATTTATCAAGTTCTACACTAATTACGTATCATATGAAATATAAGCAATAAGTCCAAAATACTTATATAAGTTAGCAGAAACATGTACATAGTCGTCGCAGCACTCTCATGTTAATAAGAAATATAACTGAAGTTTTGCTATTTTAAGAAATTCGTCTGGTTCTGTTTATTTTTAATATGCCATTTGTATATTAAACATAGAAATACATGATATACTTTTTTGGCATACAATAAATTTAGAATGAAAAGGAATTTTGCTTGCAGAGTTTGGTAACCAGAAGTTTAATAACGTGCATTAAACATGAAAACAAGATACCTCGTTTTTTGTAGGCATCAAATCCAAGATCCTTTTCCTCGCCATTGTCATCGTCTGTTCTTTCCTCCTGGTGGGCGTTTATCATTAGTTGGAGAAAATCTCTGTAGCTCTGATAAAGAAAAATTATAGTTTTTGAGGAGCAGGAACTCAACTAGACTTCACTGCCACAAAATTAGAAATTGTTCACCATGTTGCATGGACCATCTAAAGTAACTCAATGACCTATAACTTCTGCAAGACAAAATCTTAAGTCTAAGATGCAGGCACGTTGCAAATTGGACATGAGTTCCGCTAAGGGAATGACAGTCTAATATCCTATTTGAATTTGTAAGAATGTAGAAAAAGACCATTTGTTTCTTTTTACTGCTGCGTATTGACATCAGCTGAGATATATCTGAACACGATCAACATAGCAGCGTTGGTCAAAATCATTTTCTACATGTTCGAGTTAACAAGGTTCCAAGCTAGCATTGGCATAAAAATAGGTCATTACCTTTTACCGTGAATACCTAGTTGCGGATAAGATATGAACAGAATCCTCCGAGACAATGACAAAGTGTACACTACATATACATCCGTTTGCTACAGGAGAAACATGGCTACAAGAAAACCCAGAAAACATAACTTCAGTAGAAAATGTCTTAGGATAGATACACTGCTACAATGTTTGGTCGACAAGCAGATCTCAGGAATTTTAGAGGCGATGCCAAAAACACATTCTCCTTCTCTTGATACTGAAGACACACGATTGCCAGCAATGCCACCAAAGAGTAAGGCTTTGAAGAGCGTATATTTAGAAACATGCGCACAATGCCTGATGAACATTGTCACATAATAAGGCCAGAAATAGCTTGGTTTTGCCTTAGATCTATTTTTCACCTTTATTCGTTGTGCAGGCGTACAACGTTACCTGGGGTGAATCATTGTTTCTCCAGGTGAGCGATTCTGAATCTACATGCGACGAGAGTCACGAAAGGCATGGTATACATGAGTATTTTACCCTGACTATTATTCACTCTCCTATGGATTTAAGGTTGATCCTATTTCAAACTGACACAGGTCATTTGGATTTTGTCGAGGAGTGTACGTTCTCCATTTTTGTCTACAGCCATAGGGCTGTGTATGTGGATGCATAGCGGTGGAGCTGTGTATGTGGATGCATAGCGGTGGAGCTGTGTGTGGATGCATAGATGTATAGCTGTGTAGCTGTGCGTATGTGTATGCAGATACATCAGACTGACGGTCTGGCTGTCTGTATGTATGTATGGGGTGGAATCAAGTCCATACAAGAAAGGAACTGCATGATGTATAAACTTGTGCTCATGGTGGATCCGTGAAGGGTGGATAGGGCCAAAACAAGTGTAAGCCGACCCAGGAATTCCGGAGAACTGTGTGGTTTTGACAAATGATCTCGTAAACCAAGTCAAATGGTTTTGGATGCAAGTTTGTACAAATATTTATTGTATGACTGAGTCACTAGTCATTGTTTGGTGCAATCGTTGTGTTGTTTAACATTGAAAGTATTTGTTTCAATTGATGATGTTTTAATTGAATACAACTGAGTTATGTTATCATCACATGAGATTGTTTGAGTCTCGTTCACATTCCAGGAGATTATGTGAATCTCAATTTCATTTACATTTCATGAGATTATGTGAATATCAATTTCATTTACATTACATGAGATTATGTGAATCTCAATTTCATTTACATTATATGAGATTATGTGAATCTCAATCTCGGTTACAGTACGTGAGATTATGTGAATCTCACTTTCATTTTGAATATTTGCATTTCACTTTCATTTATGTTTTTCATTTGGGAATGTGTGAGTAATTGAATGAGTCGTGTGTTTGGAGCGTGAAAGAATCACTATATATATATATTTTTTTTATCAATTCATTTCATAAACCTACATCATTCATCACATTGTGTTTGTGTTGTTCATTTAGTCCAAGAAGAAAAGCCCACTCGGTTTCAATTCTGTGCTTTAAAAGGGATTTTTTAAAAAATACATGTTTCCTCTGGTTGCTGAAGTGAAATGTTTGCTAAGGAAGCCATCAAAGCACAGCATGACGCGCAACAAACAATGCATACCGCATGATTGACGCAGTGCAGTACCATATATTCACGCGTTCCTTTTTTTACAGGTGAGCTACCATAAATAAAAATCCACCCATTTCGTGACGATATCAAACATGTTTTATTCAAATTATTAATATTTTGCCTACCTCCGATTGTGCTTCTCGCCTATCCGCCAATGCTGACTTTGTTGCTTGTATGAAAAAGTCGATTGCTTCTTGATTCACTATGGGAATCTCTCTGATAAACGTCTGCAACTCCGGAAACATGGCTGAAAGTAGAATTTTGACTGCCGATGATGAATATTCATGCAATTCCCTTGCATGAGGTCGGGATGTTAAAATGTCTCAGTAAACTTACGAACACGGGGAACACAGGTCTTGCACCTTTAGAGCAGTTTCCAGGAAGCCAGAATAGGTGATTTCACTTGGTGAAAGATCATTATGAGTAACTGGAGAGAGAGAGAGAGAGAGAGAGAGAGAGAGAGAGAGAGAGAGAGAGAGAGAGAGAGAGAGAGAGAGAGAGAGAGAGAGAGAGGTTTATGAGGCTGTATATGAAACCAACATTTTGAGGTCAGGTCCCAGTAAATCATGAATCGTGATAGTTCGGCAGATATAATTGGTCATACTTGGTTGCGTTGGTTCTCTGCCTCTGCTGGTTAGGTACATCGTCAAAGGTATCTTCAAGACAGAGAGGTGTTCCAGCGTGTTTGAGATATCTTGAACACTACCAGAACAGTGACGACAGCAAAATGTGATTCCTATGTATCTCATACGAGACAAAAGCTTTCTAAATTATTTGAGATGCAGCGCTGCATTGCACTCTAGGTGCTTAAAGTTCAACGTACCAGCAAGTAAAAATTTTACATTTCCTACGCTTATATTTAAAGCTTTCTTCGCATTCTTTACAAATGGGTCATCCGGGTTACTCTGGGATTCCACCTGCAGTCCAAATCCTGTGCAGCAGATAGCGTCCATAGTAAAGGCTCCAAATAATCTGTAACAAATAATTCATTCCAATTATTTAAACTGTTTGAACAATAGTAAAAACTTTTTCCTTTCCAGTTAAACGGTTTGAACAATAGCAAAACTTATATCTTTCCAGTTAGACGGTTTGAACAAGACCAAATATTGCATCTTTATGATCTACGTTATAACTAGCCCCATAATTTTAGCGTTTTTAAAAATGTGCAATATCTACAGCAGTTTAAGTTTCTAATTATGTTTTTTAAGTTGGTTGTAAATAAAAATCTATATCCGGGAATCTTTTACAGTTAGGGCTAGGCTACAATAATAAATGTTTTGAACATATATTGTCTTCAGTAAATATGAATGTTCGACTTTTCAGTTTGTTGATCTATATTGTATTTATTTAAATGGGTTTTTGTAGCGAAGTAACAGAACAGCTGATATAATCTTCCCTCCCGCAGAAAAAGTAAAATCCTAGTAAAAACGATGTCATGCAAACCAAATGAGACGTTAATAAACTTACTCCCTCATCTCCACTGACTTGCCTGCTTCTGACAGGGTCCTCGCAGTTTGAATCAAACTATCCAGACAATTTGAGATGAGCGGTGTCATCTGAAAAAATAACTTGCTTTCCTCATATGTACATGTGCGTATAAGATATTTTGTCTCTTTTATTTCTAACGGGGTCATGATCATGTGTCATATGAGATTTTAAGATAATATGAAAATCATACTCATAGACTGAGTACTTTTACCACAATTCTTTCGCATTCCTTGACGTTCACAGATTGTTAGTAAAATATACTGGGTGCCACTCAAAATGAAGTTTTGCATCACTTTTATCTACCAAAGTCTGGAAATTTGTACCCAAGGTTTCCTTTGTTTTGAAATTTTCATATTTAGCATCAGTGAAAACGTAACTCAACGTCAAATTCCCCTACTGGCTATGAATAATAAGCACAGTCTCATACAGTCAAGTCAATTTTGCTTAAGGTAAACACAACAGTAACGGCATGCGAACCTCTAGGTCAGTCCTATGGGTCATACCTCGAATGTATGCGGACAGCTGTCATTCGTACCACCTCAGCTATTCACGACACAAGGATTGACCGTGAAGTTGCAAATCTGTTGAGCCGTTGTTTTTTTTTTTTTCTCATCTTCTTTGTCAGTCTTATGGCCAATACAATCATGGAAACAGCCCAGGTGGTCCGAAAAGTCTGAGGTTTTTTCTCTGCGAAGAAATTTCTAGCAAACAAAATGGATCATTCTTTCTACTGCAAATTGCTGCGCCTACATTCAATCCACGCATACTTTTTGTCTCGCAGAAATAGCTGTGGTGGTGCGAATTTGGTCAATGTTAACGAACGAGTAATTATAATTGAACGCATTGGCAAGAAAAAAGTTTCAAAAGCGGGAGCCGCTGAGACGTTTTATTTTCGATTTATGTTTTAATCGAATAAAGACAATAATGTTGCAGCTGGTAACAGTCACACAGAACGTCTAAAACATCAATTTTTTGCTCACGGGGAAGAAAAGCCTTTATGTGTATGTGCAAGCCATGGATTGCAATCAGTAAAAACTGAAAGTGACCCAACAAGTGGACAGAGTCATATGGGTTAGAGGTTGTTGACATAGATCAGAAAGCAAAAAAACCCCCAAAACCCTACTATGACACTTCTATTGCTAACATCTTGGAGATTATCTTTTGCATTTACTCGACCTTTATGGTTTGTAAATCGGCTACCACACCGTTCCTTATCTGTGCTCAGAGTTGTTCAACACTCTCTCCAATTTGACCGTGCTAATTATTTGATCCTCGATACCACCGAGTGCAGTTTACTAATTGTATTCAGACTACTTTGTGCTGTAGCGAGAAGTCCTGAATAAGTACGTATTCGTGAATGTAATCGTATTGAAAATAATTTGCTAGCACCACCAGAGACAGCTAATACTGTCGATATTGTCCCGACAATAATTCGTAGTGGTGCATATATGATGGTTGTTGTGGCCGTGACCGCCACACCAAAACTAATAGCTGTTGCTTCGGCAAGACTACATGTAGCATCTATAAGTTTGTAAATCACTCAGGTTCCAACCGTCTAACTCTATTTGGCCTTGAAGAATATTATATTTTTGAGTGTATATGAGGGTCAGTTAACACCATTTTGAAGCAGGTATTTCTTGACAAGTGGAACAAAATCACCGTCCATGTTGGCATCCTAAGTTAGGTAAAAGTGGAACAAGATCACCATCCATGTTGGAAACCTATGTAGGTCATCAATCACTTTGTCGTTAAATTCCGCAACATCTCCGCGGTCAGAATACATTACTTACATGTAATGATAGACCTAATTTGAAACACAAAGAACAAGGACTGCTAAGTACCCGTCAGGATAAATGTTGAGTCCTTCGAACGAATTTCATCTACGGCGATTAATGATGCTGAAGTTCGTCATCGTTCTTTGTATCGATACGCAATATTCTACAAAATCAAGACCAAGATGCTTCTTATCATTTATCAACATCCTCATTTAACCACAAGTACTTTTACTTCTAGTTATGATAAACAAGAATGATCCATACTCACAAATATTTAAGACGTGACGTTTAGGTAAATCAAAAATATTGTCAGTAGAACCGAAACTAAGTCGACCAATTGCTGTGGGTACCTGGTCAGTTTTTTCCTATCCTTCTTTGATTAATGTTCTTATAATTACGCTAAATGAAGTTATTATGCGCGGTGGTGGTGGTGGTGGTGGTGGTGCAGGGGGTGCAGCTGTCATTGGTTCATCCATCCGCCATTAGCAGTATCAACATAGTCTTTGATAAACGCAACCGACAAAACGCAGTCTCTAATACCACCGTGTTCAGTGATCTCAGCCAAGTTCTTTGCAACAGGGCTTCTAAATCTGGTAACAATGTCTTGAATGTCCACATTCACGTTTGTAAGCTATCAGTTCCATCTGGAAAAATTACAAGCTCACCAGGATCCACGTCAACAACAAAACCACTAGTAAACTCAGTCAAATCTGCTTTGGTGATCCACATCAACATCGCGTCTAGTTGAGTAACATTCGTAAATATTAATATGCACTTTATATAATATTAAACGTACTTTAATGTAACTTCAGTAAATGCTTGCGGTGTTGGTAACCGATCAAGTACACGCAGCACTTCAACAACAAGATGATCACATATGGGGCCATCCAACCGAGTTTGCCTCGGTATAGTCGAATAAAATAATGATAATCATCTATGTTCGCGTCTAGTTAAATAATTAGCAACTTCAAATGGTGGTGCAAGTCCATAAATCAAATTACAATAAAATATTCATTGTCACCAGATATGCATCTCAAAGAGTGCCAGGTCCTGTTGTGAAATCCAGGTTAGCAATGCCATTTTCACGTGTTCGTGGCACCATTGATGCAAGTTTATATCGCATAAAGACACCACGAATATGCTTGATTGATTACCATAGCTAGTAAATCGAGATTGGTTAATGAACGCGTGGCATTTTGCATAATCGAAGACCTCTGCCTATAGGTATCGGACAACTTATTTCTAGTAAGCAAAGGCCTTTTCTCCCCGACCGCTCCTTTTAGAGCCATTCCAGATGCTGTTCCGTCAGCCCTAATGCCGCTGCATAAGACGCTGCGGTAACATCGCTGAATCGCTACAAGCAATGGAAATACCCCACCGGTCTTTGGCAAATCCATCACCTCTGATTTAGATGAGTTTAGTGCCACCGAAGTATAATTTGTAAATGTAAGCTGTAATTGGATTAACCACACTGGGACAATTCAAGCTAATTTTGTTGGAGAAAGTTTTAGTGTGACCCCACAAATGTTATTTTTATTACATCGTGACAGGACATTATTATTTAAAAACGTAACATATTCAATTACTCTATGAATTTTCCATAGGCTCATCAAGGACCTTCATTCGACCATCCACATCTTCCACCAACAAAGTCTTGTCGGAAAGTATTCACAGTATAACATCGATCACCAGCGGCTGCCGCCGTACCTACACGTGCAGAAAAATGCATATCGACAATGGACTGTCTATACGACTCGAGGTGTTCCAACGAAAAGTTATAAATCGGGTACAATGAAACGAAGTAAGGTGGGGCATTTGCGAACCGTTCTCAACGTTCTGATGTCGGTCCATATACGACCACAGTTTGTGATATGCACGTGCAATAGGATTGCCTGCATAGTCAAGCAATATTTCTTCAGAGGGTTCTTGATGACCGTTTAGCAGCAAAGAATCCTCAGTCACTTCTAATTTGTCAAATATCATCTCAGTAGCGCCTTGTTCATTGTCTTGATTTCTGGTGCAGTAAGACCATGTTGAGTATTTATTTGCCGTGTAAATTGTCCCGCAATTTTACTTCATGGGTGAGCATCTGTGGTATGTTCCAGAAACGAAAGCGTTGACGCAGTTCCGAACTGCATAAAAGACAACAAACTCACTCTGTAGACGATGATGAGGATAAAATAGGCATCCACATTGTTAAGGTTTCTAATAGAACTGTACCACCAGCGGCACCTGCTTCGTGCCAAATTGCGTCTTCGACGTTCTCCTTAAGGGTTAATGTGATTATATATTTGGCACAAAAATAACCTTGCTAACATCTCTGCGAAATCCAAATAAATGACTGAGGGGAATTGCGTTTGAAAATCGTAATGAGGTTCCACGACGTTGTCCATAACGATGCGCAGATCGGTTGTTAAAAGTGTTGCTATCACCCTTGACTTCAGCTTGTACATCTGCCTCAATAGCAGGATTGGTTTTTTCTCCGTGGTCGCCATATTGAATACTTTTGAGAATCCGCATTATCAGACGTGTCCTTGATAAACACCATAGTTGGACCAACTGATCTCGCATAATCATCGCTGTGCCTAGAGAATCCAATAATCAATGTGGCAATGTCAACGTTGTCAAGAATTCATTCGATTTCCTTTCTGTCGATAAAATAACGCGCGCATTTCAACAACGTCATAATGCCAATGTTCCCAAATCCAGTTGTGGTATTGGCGGGATAATTGGTACCACTGACATTATTCTATACAAATTTTCCTTCCACAATATGTCATATACACGGGTTCATCGCGTTTACAACACGCACTGGTAATAAATGCACACGCACGATTGGCATTATATTAAATATCACAGCAATCTATAATGTACAGATGTACTATTAATATTCTCCACCGAAGATCTGCAATATGTCCGTCTTGATCAACAAGGGAAACATGAATATATGTCAACCGAATATTATGACATGAAAGAGACATAGGCGACGCTGGAGTAATCGATATCAAATCACCCGGTTCCACAGTTGGTGAAAACTTAAACAGTATATAACCCTTAACAGCTACATCGGTCATTTCAGACCTGCTTCCATGACTGCCACTGATGGCAGCACAGGTTAAATTTATCTAAATCGTTGAAATAATCCTGGCAATGTCAGGCAAGATATGATATCCCATGCGTAAAATTCGTTTGTTATCTAGAATGTCTTCAGGCCAACCTAAAGCTGATCTTATTGACAACCGTTTGATGTCAACCCCATATGGTGGTGAATGGATTGAAAATGAAAGAACTGAGTATGGGTCTATGGGCACGTATAGACATTTTAGGCTCTTTCTCGGTCAACAATTTCATTCTTCGTCGAATTTCTTCATTAATGGTTTCTTTGTCATACGCGCCTGAAGTGAGTGCAATATTATTCCAGATTGCAACACTGTCGGATGAAAACACAAATGAGTTATTTGCACCAAGTCCACCTAATGGTTGTATTCGAACATTAGGCTAACTGTCATAAACTCTCAATGATGTTAATTCGATATCAAGTGTGCGTGATTCACTAGCGATAACAAGTGTAGAAGTTCTCGTTTTATTGATGAGATTGTGATCATCGAAATAACTCTCTGGGTTGTATTTACAACAATACGTTGCATCGAAGAACTCATCATTCGTGTCGTAATATACGTCATTGATGCCTTCAAGACGCTCATGCATTAATGAGCGAAATATTTTCCTGTCCATAATTTCACTGGTGAACAATCCCTAAGAAATCGATGTGGCCTCATTAATGACTTTTGGTGCATTATTACCGGCACGAACTGATCCCACAGTAAGACCATGCGCGTCATCACGAAATATCAACATGTTACAGTTGTCACGGATCACTTTATGCACGGACCTAGTGAAAATATTCTTGAGAGATTAACTTGGTCTTCAAGAATCATATCGTCGTATACAACAAGATTATTTCCACTAGAATCCAAACTATCAATGTAGGTGCTTCATCGATTGTGGAAAGAAATCAATGGTGGACGACGCTTTGCCGCTCAATGACGCTTTGTCTCTCAACGCTTTTTTCAAAATCTTTGAGGACATCATAACATGGTCGGTCATCAGCCGACGGTGCAATCACGTAAAACAGAACCCATGTTGACCATCTCAATATCATATTTAATAACAGTTTTTCCCTGAACCAGCAGGACAAATGATTAATGCGCGAACTGAATTCAGAAATATTGAACTGGTTCAATCGGAACTATGATGGCGTGGTTAGGTGTTGCTTCTGCAGATAATTAAATGGCAGAAAATTTTCTTGTTCGCGATACCATTGAAAAATATAATTGTTCGTAATTGTAAATTGTATCGGTCTGTTCAACGCTATACGCACCAGTGATTTGACAGTTCTCATGAACGTTGGAACTTTCAGTTCCATCAAAATGACCATCACAGATCCAGCAATGAGTGACGACATAAAACTCATTCATATCATCACTGGCTATAATCATGTCGGCGGGTGAATAGAGTTGTTGTCGAACCCATTTTATCGTAACCTTGAGCGATTTAAGAAACACCTCAAATGAATCCTTGCCATGATACAACACTGGCAGCTCAGTTTGCCCATCGCATCTGACAACATTGTAACATGACCCGCGTGGGACTTGTTCAGCAACTTGTATTATATTTATTAAGTCTTGATCATTCACTGGAACGTTGAGACATAGGAGGTCAAGATGCATGAGATAGGGTACTTTCAATTTTAGTTGCACTGATCTAAACTGAAAATGTTTTACCAGGTTCTGGCATAATCGTACGCTGTGGTTTTTGATTGATTCCACCGCATTAAAAGTCATTTTTGGGTCTATCGTGGAAATTTCTTACTCTTGTGTTTGCTGTGTCCATTAAGCCACCAGGCAAGATTCTTTAGCCATACGTAATGAACTAACGACTCTAAACCAAGCAATAAGAGATAAATCTAGATACCCTCGCTTTGTCCATGTAGGGATAATAGAAGCGGATAAAAGCATTTATCCCAAGTAAACACACTAACAACGATATATGGATTAAGTGTTTAAAACTTTTTGAGTGCGGCCTTAATAACCTGCACTGGAAATTCTATATTACCAAAATTGAGTTCGCCCAAGTATTGTTGATATTTACACGGATGGTCTTTATTGTCACTAGCTAGATGTAACGCAGATAAGATCACTCATTTAAAACATTATCATCACTGTTTTTACATTTATCTCTGACTTTCGCGGAACATACGTTGGTGATGGTATTTACCTCGATCCGCAATACTCGACCAATATCAGAAACCGCAATCACTACAATCCTAGCTATTATTTTATTTACTTCTTTGTGTAACAACAGCGTCGGGTGTTTGTACAATCACAGGTTCAGTAAGTCTTTGTCAACGAGCACGATAATACTAGCAAACAGATCCACATGGCCATCACAGCTAATTATATGATTTGATTCCGATGCCATATTGAAGATATGGTCGAGCACCTGTACCAACACGATTAGCGAGTAAATGTGATTTGCAGTATTCATAATGACATGTTCTGCCGCACAGTTCATATATTTCAAGGTATACACATTTGCAGTTATTACGTCCCAATGCCATTGAACTTTGTATATACAGCGTTATCTAATTCGTTGATTTTTTCAATCGCAGCAGGTGTATAATTTTTTTTTCCCACTCGCAGCCGTTCGTTTTTCAGTCTCCGCTGGTGTATATCCTCTTCTGCATAATGTGGTACGTGGATATAGACGTCAATATCGAACATGTTCCGTTCACGGAATTTAATATAATTCGAAATGCAGATTAAGCTTTCGCAACTAAACAAGTTCGTTCTTTGTAGCATTATAACATTTTTTTTTTTATAAAACTGAACAAGATTTCTTACAACATTGCGACAGCCCAAATGAACTCAAGTGACCCATCACTGAGTATTGTGCCTAATTAAATACGACTAGACTTTGTACATTTGTATTTAACAAAGTCAAATGTCTTGGAGCGTTGGTAAATTTCCTCAAACGTTCATGCTTCTTTGATTTTAGTAATAGCTTCTAAAATGGTTGTGCTGCTCAGATTCTGCTACGTTACGCATTCTTTCGTAATGCTTCTGAAGATTGGTGAGTGTAGTTGCCATTGTTATATTAATGCTAAAAACATCACTCTAATTGATTTACCATTGGTGATCTCATTACTCAAGATTCTACATTCACTTGATATATCAATGTTTTCGTCATCGTCATGATCACCATTGCTTGCAGCATTGATCTGTACTCAATGTCAGCGCCTTTATTTATTTCTTGCACAATATCAAATAATAGCTTTTCGGTTTTTTTTTTTCAAACGGTTTACCAAACTCAACTCTTTGCTATTCAAAAATAATTCTTAAGTTATATATAACGCATATAACATCTTTTTGGCCTCTTTGATAAGTATGTATGATGTATTCAAACGAAACAGTGATTTAATCTTTATTGCAACGTCTTTTTACCCTTTAATCATCTGGCACAATAATACCGCGACTAAAGATCTCCATAAATTCTCTCTAAACATTATATGCATCTATCCCTAAATTTTGCTCCATTATATATTATGGTAATTCTTCAATATAAAGATATTCCCTGCTAGAAGATATTCTCTGCCAGTACAAAATACTCCCTGCTACAGACAATATTCTTTGCAACAGTTTTGTGTAGTGGCTCTCGGTGTAGTGGAGATCAAAAATTTTATTTCTGTCTCAGTACAGCAGTTTTGTAGTATGGATGCAATCAATGATATTGGCCAGACTTAAAACTTTACCATGCAGATCATTATCGTAAAATCGCATCAATCATAGTAGTGTCATAATAGGCATTTTGTTTGTTATTGATTTGGGTCAACATCCTCGATTCCATATGACGCTGTTTACGTGTTTGGCCACTTTAAGTTTTCACTGATTATAACCCGTGTGTTGCACATGTGGAATTTTATCATGAGTAAAAGTAATGTAGTATAGAGGCAGTGACCCATTTAAAAACCGATTTGACCAAAAAGAAGGCAAACCTACTCTTTTGACACTACTTCATTAGACGATAACGAAGGAGTTACATGAGCATCACATGTGAGAAATGTATTATTTGAATATGGGTCGGGATTTGTATGGATATTGCAAGATGATGGAAGTTTTTAGTACCTCTGTAATTGCATTTGCTCAAAGAGTGAGGGATTTCATGAAATAAAATTGACAATATCACACAGTATTTAATATTGGCATGACAGTATTACACAGTATTTAATACTGGAATGACAAAACCACACAGCATTTGATATTGACATGACAATACCACACAGTATTCAATATTGCCATTGCAATATCACACAGCACCCAATATTGCCATTGCAATATCACACAGTATTTAATACTGATATTGCAATATCACACAGTACTTAATATTGGCATTGCATTATTACACAGTATTCAATATTGGCATTGCAATATTACACAGTATTTAATATTGGCATTGCAACATCACACAGTACTTAATATTGGCAATGCAAAATCACACAGTATTTAATATTGGCATTGCAATATCACACAATACTTAATATTGGCATTGCAATAGCACACAGTATTTAATAATGGCTTTACAGTATCACACAGAACATAATACTGGAATTGCATTATCACTAAGTACATAATATTTACTTTGCAATATCACAATGTATTTAATATTGGCACTGCAATATTACACAGTATTTAATATTGGCATTACAATATCATACAGTACTTAATACTGGCATTGCAATATCACATAGTATTTCATACTGGCATTGCAATATCACAGTATTTAATACTGGCATTGCAATATCACACATTATTTAATATTGGCATTGTAATATCACACATTATTGAATATTGGCATTGCAATATCACACAGTATTTAATACTGGGATTACAATGTCACACATTATTTAATATTGGCATTGTAATATCACACACAATTTAATATTGGCATTGCAATATCACACAGTATTTAATACTGGCATTACAATATCACACATTATTTAATACTGACATTGCAATATTATACAGTATTTAATACTGGCATTGCAATATCACACATTATTTAATATTGATATTGTAACATCACACGGTATTTAATATTGGCATTGCAATATCACACAGTGTGTAATATTGGCATTGCAATATCATACAGTACTTAATACTGGGATTGCAATATCACACATTATTTAATAGTGGCATTGCAATATCACATACTATTTGATATTGGCATCAACACGGTCTTAAAATTGTAGCATTATTAAACTTATAAAACATTATAAAATGATGAGAAGTATCTTTCCATAGCAATGCCATCATATGTCCGTAAAACGTTCTCAATGTTCACATGTTTTATGCATAAATAAGTTATAGAGACTAGAAAACATGACGTTGTTACTGATTCATGCCGTATATTTGCGTAATTCATATTATCGGAGCAATTTGTCACTTGAGGATGATGAATAACGTGCATTTTTAAATTTATTTGTATTTTATTGTTGTTGTTGCTGTTGCAAACATTATCAAGATCAACGAGAAAGGTGTTTAGATAAAACCTTGGTGTAATAATACATCTGTGTAAAATGGTATGGTTTTATGTCAACACAAAATCCTTTCGTTATTCACAGAGTTGCCTCTTTTATCTACCATTTGCTGCGTCGACAGGTAAGTACGTACAATAGAGAGTATAAACACAGTATCCACTTGTGTGCTTCATTTGATAGGTTTTGTCCTATTGTATGAAAGGCCCTTGGTCTCGATTAACAGCAACAAAATCTTGAATCTTGATGTGATCACAGCAATTTATAGGGAAGTTCCAAACTAACCGTTATGGAAATGACATCATTGCTGTACGAAAGTGCCACCGACTACCCAGTCAGGATACGCAGATTCTACTAGTTACTGGCATATCTTATTGAGAACTAACGTTTGAACTACTTTTGTTCACATGAGACAATATGAGAGTGGAAGGAGACAAAGTCATAATCAAAATTGTCGGCCTTTTCAGTCGAAATATGTTGCACTCCGACAGAGACGAATCAACAAAACCCATCAAATTCATGTTCCTATAACTACATCACATGTTATTTCTTGACTTGCGGAAATGGCCAAGAGATGTTCCGATTGCAGCTAACCCGATCAGAACATCGCCTTTCCATTTCCGTGAAGTATAGAAATAACCTCATAAGCAGATGTAGAAATACGTATGAAGTTGATAAGTTAGGTGATACGTCTCTGGAAGAGTGACCCACCTCATGAGTAACATTTTCGACTCATACCAATTAGAGCTGAGATTATCAGAACGAGTCTTGGAGGTAATTCTTAGTGATAAATATGGTACGAATTTGGCGTACGAATATTCGGCAATATATGAGAGGAACAAGTTTGTGCAAGTGTTAAGAAAATACTCGACGTTTAAATAATCCGTCAAATAACTGCATTTTGTGATTAACGTTATTCCTGTATCTCTGTAATGAAACAATAGAAGAAATCATTCGGTTTCAACCGCATGAAACGATTGCTAACATCGCTGTTAGTGATGACACGTAGTCCAGTCGTTGTGGCGTTGGAGACGTTATTGTGACGCAGCGACAACCTCACGCTTGAGGCAGTTTTTTAAAACCCATTATTTATATCAGAGTTTTTTATTGCTTAGTTTTTTATTGCAGCTAAGTCACAATGGGAACCCAGTCGACCTCTTCTTTCGTAACATAATTATGTGGTGCACCCCGCCAGAGGCGAATTGCTAAACCGATCAATTGATGTATTTTCCTGTAACCACTTCCGAGGTTATTTCTGTTCTTGCTTGAAATGACTAAGCGATGTCCCGATCGGAGCGAACTGGTAAGGTACCAAATTCGCTGGTACCAGGCTTAAATTGGTAATCCAATATCATTGTATGGTTTGAAGTAAAATCATGGTCTCCCAATTAGTTAGTTATGCAGAAGAGGGCGTTGAAGCTGGGAACCAAACTAATGGGTGTTGTGCATAATGGGAAATAAGTACGGCTATTCCAAACTTTCACCAAGATGAAGGATGTTCGTAATTACGGTCTCACACGAGCACCGCAAGTGTGACGCAGTTGTCAGCGAACGCTACAAGGGTCTACAAATATCGTTGCAACGGTATCCAGTTATCGTTTTCCCGTGGTAAGATACAATTTACCGTTGCAATGATATTTTGTAATACTGGTGTAATTGCACTGGTATTTTTCGGTCTACAGGAAATACCTGGAAGGACGGGCGAGACTAATATTTTGTAAATAGGGGATTTAGCCATCAGACAGCTTGTGAAGGAGAACTCACTCCTGTTACATTATGTAATTAATTTTCATATACCTACCTACATAATAAGCATAAAACCTACATTTAGGAATAATATCGTCTTTAGTACCTGCACATTTGCTTGACTTCATCTGATATTTATTTCTACACGTGCATAAAGAGTGCATATTTGGCATTTAATATATGTCAGGAAAAGATTGTCTCTGTTTTTGCAGGTGATTCCTCTCTTTAAATTAACATAAATATTTCAAAGAACCCTGATGTACCATCAGATCTGTGCCAACCTATGCACACCGTTGCAACGATATTCACATGCCACTGCAAAGATATTTCAGTACTAGTGGGGCGGTCTTTTCTGCTGTTCTAACTGTATATTTTATCTTTGCATATGGAATTTTACTCTTGTGATACTCACATTTCTCATTTTGTTAGAGCTGAAAGTTGGGCTGAGTGTGGATCGGAGAAACTTCCAGTGTTCGCCTTGCGCCACTGAGACGGCCGAGTCGAAAAATTTTGTGAACCTGATCGTTCTCTGAAATTAAGCAAAGTTTAAAAAAGAAAAGAATTGTTCTGATGTAAATGACGTAACTGATTGCTCGGAATGTCTATTACACTTTCTCCATAGATTGTCTCCAAAATGTATGTATGTATGTATGTATGTATGTATGTATGTATGTCTGTATGAGAAAAGATCAGGTGCCTAAGGTTTCACATTACCTTACTCTGTTTGCAGAACATGTTCCAATAACTCATCATATTATACAGATCTTTGAAAGCAGGGATTTGGCTTTGCGTGGTCCCTGAGTTGTCGAAAATAGAGTAAACAGACCAACCACAAAGTCCTAGAACTTAATCTTACACGTGACTGTTCAGGATCTCGACCACGGAACGTTTAATAACTGTAACCTACCGCTCTACCACCGTGTTATACAAGAAAATAAAAACATATATGGCCTCCTGTTTTAATTTATATTAGGTTCACTCTTTGCAAATTATCTTATTCAGACGTTTTGAATAGCATATTAATAACATCTGTGATATTTCATTTCGTCGACCAACTGATTGAACTGAAAGATTCTTAGCCAGAAAGAAGAGTGGATCATTTGTGAATCCTCTTGACTGAGTTGACATCGGACAAATTAAAAAGATTTTAACGCTGCTAACCATTCAATCCAAAATAACTTCTTTATTGACCAGAAGATCACGACATGTGCATAGGCCTTGATTTATGACTTGGTTATCGTTCACTATAACTTTGATCAAGTTTATATCAGCCTAGCTTTCATTTCTTTGAAATAACATTGGTAGTCCGACGCCCTAACCCAACCATGCCCCCCCCCCAAGAAAAAAACAAACACAAAAAACATAAAAAGAAAACTATTTGACCTTGAATACAATATCATTATGTAAGTTATTTCGATTCATTTTGACCTAATAAGCAGGAAACTCTTTATTCTAATTTATATGCATCTTCTAAACATAATATTAACGTAATATTTTAGATCTAAGTTGGTCTTAAAATTATGATTGTGTGATTACTTTTTATTTTAATCCATTCTGTTGCTTCCATCCCATTCATTATTTCGACAATCAACATTTTTTTAAAACAATGATATCGATTGAGACTCCTCGCAGATTTCCACTCTTGGAAATGTCGGATTGTGCCTAAACTGATACAAGCGTATATCTGCAGGTGCCCGGCGAGTTTTACGTGCAGCTGTAGATCATTTTATTGAACATTAGTTTGTCTATCGATCGGATTTCAATTTATCGACAGGTTCAAAGGAACCAAGAAGTTATAGGAAAATATTCAGAACGTTTCAATTAACCCATGTATGGAAGAGCAGGCAGGTACATGGCATCAGATCACTAGACGTTTTAAAGTTATAATTAAAAAACACCCACCCACCCACCCACCCCAAACAAAACAAATGGCAAGAACAAAAACTCCCTGCCCAACACCTTCATAATAGCTGGTGAAAAGATGCAGATTTGCTGCATTTGAATATAGCTATTTTGACTGCGTTAGGCATTTGACTTCAAATCATTTCGACTTGGGCTGTCGTTTTATATGATTGGCTTTGTGACCTCGCCATCAAAACCAACAAATGTGCACTATACATCTATGTCACAAGAAAGTCCAGTTAACAATATTTCTTTTAATTTAAGACAAATGGGCAGAGCTTATATGAAGTGACGACAGTCGTGATACTTAATGTGACAGACAAAAGACGGCAATCTATTGAGACTAATAAAACAATGCATTTCTACTTTTGTTCTCGTGTCTACATGTTTCGTTCAGAGCGGTCTTCAATTCTACGCTGGTGAATAGACTATGAACTGATTGGCGTATCTGTGCGTATGAGTAAACTTACTGGTGTAAAATCAAGTCCTTTATACAGATATAAGTATACAAGTTAGCAGAAATAAATTGTATCTGTACATGTTCACAGCTACAGCTACAGCTTTTAATCTCATTTGCTTTTCTTGTCTGATCGGCTGCAGCTATTTCCAATATTTCCACTAAATGTTTCAGTCAACTGGATTGAAAACGAAATGACAGAAAGCCCGAAGTGATCAAAATGGATGTGAAGTTGGATGGTAAGAATGGGATCGGCATACATTTTACAAATGGAACGAATTTCATGTCTCGATGCTCCATGTAAAAATGGTAATTCTATGTTGTTTGAGAAGTATTTTTAATTTTTCCCCTCTGTTTGTTAGTAAATGCAGTCATATTTTGATGACGGATCCGCATTATTGGTACAGACCCGAATGGTCTCGAAACTCGAACGAATACGTACACTTTAGTTCAAATGGGTCATTCTGTTTTTGATAAAATTTCGGAAAAGCAAACGCCGCACACTGGACACAAGGCTTTATCACATATCTCACATGGCTTCACGGCCCAGTTCACTATTAATGTAATGTGAAGGTTATCTATGACTTTAACAAGAGTTTCTATGCACTATGATACAAAACTTAATGTGTAAGTATTCAATCATCAGTTCCACAAAGATATAAATATATTCACTGCTCTGTACATCGAATGGAATAATAGTTTGAGACACAATGGATAATAGTTTGAGACACAATGACAGCTCTAACGTACCGGTCTATCTGTAAAGTCAGAAAATTGCTTGACCAACATCTGTTTAATCATCTCTGGGTCCGTCACCATAAGCTGAGGAATATTTCCAAAGAACGTCCTGAATAATAATAATAATAACAGATGATGATGATGAACATAGGATATGTACCATTTGCACTGAAGTCCCTGCTTACAGTACTGTTAGATTTTAGTTGATTATTGGGAGTCGGTGTTGGGACGATATTTATGAAACAGAATGATTATCCACTTTCTAGGAGCAGACGTCATGATCTACAGCACTCACGAGATTTTATGACAGCATGCATTAGTTTCGTAAAATGTACCCTCCCCCTACTTTCCTAACGTGTGGAATTCTCTGGATATTTTTAGGGATAAGTGTTTATTAATTCTTTGTATTAGATGTTTGGATAACTTTTGTATTGCATGGCACGAAGTACTAATATTTGTTTCTAAAGAGCCTACTAATAAAACATACAAATCTGAAAAAAAGAAAAGCCATGCTAGTGTGAAATTAGAGTTTCGCGATGTGTCTTTACTTCGTGCTTAGAGAAAATTACTGTTATTTTCACGCATTTATGAAATTTTCAATTGAAAATAATTATAAGTGTTGTCTTCAGGTCCTTGGAAATCCACATTCACGCAGGTGTTTGATTCGTTTAGAATAAGACCCATTGCGTGTAACGATATATAGCCTAATGTTTAACAGATACAGATTTTAAATGAATGAATCTTGGTATTGAGAGAGTTTTTATTCTTCCATCCAACCCTCAAAGAATAGTCGTGCAAATTACTTCCATATAGGTACAAGTTTATCTTTATTCTCTCACCTACTGCCCAGTACAAGTTTAGGAGTTACGTTTTTGCATCACAACTTTAAAGCTTTATTAATAACTTTCTAAGTGTCTAGTTACATGAGAGAGAGAGAGAGAGAGAGAGAGAGAGAGAGAGTGGGCTACCCATAGCAGTTTCCATATATTCGCGTCATCTCCATATCCATTTCTTGAAAACCCTGAAAAATATTAAAGAAATAATAATTAATTAAAAGGAAAAAATCTAAAGTGACAATATTGCTCTTTCTTGGACCCATCCTGCAAATGCGAGACTCTATCCCCTATGAGAATATGGATAAATTTTACCTTAAATTGAGCCAGATTAACTTGAAATGCAATTTTTAACATTATATAACAAAATCTGTAACTTTGCTCAGTGTGAAATTTATTCAGTGTTTGATGGGATGAAAGTTACCAACTTCACTTGAACACTTGAAGTTGAACAAAGATGTGAATGCCTTTCAGTGTTCATAAAAGAAAATGCTTCTTATTATGTTAAGTATCTGATCTGGAAAGAAAGTTCCCCATCCCTCAATAAAAATAAAGAAGAAAAACCAACTAAAATAACAAAAAGAACATTAGAACAAAGCAATGTTAAATGCTTGAGTGTTTCCATGTCAATACTATGTATACTTCGAGTGATCTCATGGCCGCAGACTTTATTTTATTTTTGAAATAGAGGAGTGCACATCATCGATGTCATCCGAAATCTTATTTGATTATGGCTTTAAAGCATCTGAATTGAAATTGCAGCAAACATTTCAATATACGTGTATCCAAAGGTTGCCCATGTCAACCAAGGGCCATAACTGGGAGCATTAGGACAAAATGTGCTTCATACCAAACCGATGCTCAAACTGGATACATCTTGGATCCAAATATGCCTGAAATTAAACAGCAATTGTACATAGCTAGTGTTATTAAAGCTAATCACATACAGGTTAACGGGCCCAGTCGTTCATTATGCCAATACACCCACCACACTAGTTTAAGCAGCGAGTTTAGAAAAACGTAAAGATACCTTTCTTATTATATGATGTATGTGACCCAGAAAAGGAATAGGTGTTGGCCCTGGTATATCGAGGCGCTTGAAGTATCTCTGCTTGTGAATGGTGTACCTGTGGCAAAATTACGAGATATATATGTCACTCATTTCTTTGAAAGAAAAGCTATTGCCTTATAACAATAACTCTTTATAATAATAATAATAATAATAATAATAATAATAATAATAATGCTTTTTAAATATATTAATTCCCATTATATGCTAAACTACATATATTATAACAATTATCAAAATCAAGGCATAGATGAAAAGTTAATTTTTACAAATTTCAGGCATATCACTTGATAGGCCAAAAATTTAGCCCCACACCTGTAATGATAATGAAGGCTTAGGGGCTGGTCTCGCGCAAACATTAGAACATTCTAATACTATCATCTGCACACATCGGTGTACGTACATTGTATAAACTTACCGGTATTTCTAGAGGCTATTGAGTTACCGTAGGTTGAAGGGTTATTTTAGCGATTTGTGCATGGTACTTCTGTATCAAATCCTATTTTTGACGACTTGTAAAACCCAAGTGGAACAGCACAGCTCTATGTGCTGTGGCCATTTTGAATTTCGCGCTATATATGACTGTTACCAAATACCGGTAAGTGTCCACACTGTACGCAGGTGTGCTCCGGAAAGATTTGCATGCAAGAAAATTGCACATTTTAATAAACAGAAGACATCACACACACACACACACACACACACACACACACGCACACGCACACACATCGTCCATCAGTATCAACATAGATTTTGGGGTTTGATTTATCGGGCTTGGCATTCCAAGACGAACTGGAATTAACTCCCTTACTCTTCCGGTGCGTCGCACTGGCACATCCCGCTGCTGACCATGGTTTAGGATGTATACATTTTTATACGAGACTACATCTCTCAGAGATTACTTCTGTAATTTTGTATTTACTAAATTTATGTGAATCTTTCTTTTTGTTAGGATAGAACAAATATTTATGCATAACAATATCCCCTGATCTCGAAATCTTGTAAATATCTACGCTTGGTTGAAAAGATAAATAGACAAGTTAATGTATGCATGAAATAAGATGCACATTCTTTTAAAGTTGTTTCTTTGACTTATTTTATATGTATGTGTAAATACAGATTCTATTAACGTTGTGTTCTCTTCACATATTTTATATGTATGTGTAAATACAGATTCTATTAACGTTGTGTTTTCTTCACTTATTTTATATGTATGTGTAAATACAGATTCTATTAACGTTGTGTTTTCTTCACTTATTTTATATGTATGTGTAAATACAGATTCTATTAACGTTGTGTTTCCTTCACTTATTTTATATGTATGTGTAAATACAGATTCTATTAACGTTGTGTTTCCTTCACTTATTTTATATGTATGGGCATATATAACTTCTATTAATAAAGTGTTTCTTTCACTTGTTTTATATGTAAGTGTATATTCAAATTCTATTAATGATATGTTTTTTATTCTTATTTTATTTGTAAGTGTAAGTGTGTATACAAATTTTATTAGTGTTGTGTTTCTTTCATTTGTTTTTGTATCTAAGAATTGTATTATTAATGTTGTGTTACTTTGACTTGTTTAATACTTAAGTGTAAGTAAAAATTCTATTAATGTCGTGTTTCTTTGACATGTTTTTGTATTTAAGTGCATATATAAATTCTATAAATGTTGTATTTCTTTCACGTGTTTTTGTATCTAAGTGTATATACAAATTGTATATACAAATTGTATTAATGTGGCGTTTCTTTCATTTGTTTATATAGGAAAGAGTGAGTAGGCCTTCGAAAAAGGATATTAAATCGCATTTCACAATACCGGTTAAGAATTTGATCAAGGATAGAATGTGTCATTTGACATGGTTAATTTCTCTGGTCATACGTCGTTCACAACACAGAACAACGTTATTTTTAATGATATTAGACATTATGAATTATATGAAATTAGGGAGGTCAGTGGTCAATTCTTTTTATCATGAGTATAATGATATGCGACGGAAAATGTAACGAACTCAACTACTCGTACTTGCAATACTAATTTATACACAGTCGTTCTCTGTCTGTCTGTCTGATTCTCTCTCTCTCTCTCTCTCTCTCACACACACACACACACACACACACACACACACACACGACGACAACGACGACGACGACTGGGTTGAGTTCGATATACCTTAACGCGCTAACACGACATTAAACAAAAGTGTCTGTTACATGTGACAAATACTATCCTCTACAATCAAAAGGCGAACCCCGGGGTGTCAGATAAATGAAAGGTTTGCTTCTCCTAAACGGATGGGTCAATTGTGCTCAGATTGTACAGATGTAATAAATAAAATTATTTTATCAATAACCTCGATATTCCCGTAAAACAAAAATGACCAGTTTTGAATAAGTTCCTGCATCATCAAACTTAGCGTATGTTATAGAAAAAGTAAAATACATACCAGTGCCATCTATAACTCATTACCTCTATACTTCACGCCTGCATAAATTGATCAACTGCTTGTTTTTATTTCCTCCATTTTCTGAATATGTTCACATTTTGTAATCATATAAGATAATAAAGCAAAATTTACATACATACAAGAGAATGCTATTAATGCCATGATTGGTAAATTTTTCTCTCACTTATATGTTGCTACAAAGCACTGCCGAGGCCCCGGGAGGCCGAGTGGTCTAAGGCGCTGACCTTTACACATCACTGATATCTCAACATATCCATGTGAGTTCGAGTCTCGGGCTAGGTCAAACATGGGTATATAAGAAAGCTTACCAGTAGCTTCCCTTGGATCCGTGGTTACCGGTTTCAGCCTCCACCAAATATACTGACCGCCATTTAAAGCCGATCATGTGCTGGAAAATGGCGTTAAACCCATAACAGCAACAACCATGCACTGCCAACGCCAGAAATATGACGTTAGGGTGAATAAATATACATAGACTGCGCAAGTGCTGTTTTCGTTGCGAGATACGAGTGTAAATTCACAATTAGCAATCGGACCTGGAAATATGTTGACACTCCCTTATTCTATACTACTTTGACAGAATCTTTACAGGTAAAAATCCACTACCAATTAGATCAGCTCAGCCAACTTACTGCCACAAGTAGCTTTAACATTTCTTCAAACCTTCAACTGTAGGGTGATCCTGTGTTAAATCCTAAAATTTCGTATGGCAATATACTGTGTGGCATAATGAAAGCTATATCGAGTGATGAATGATTTATCATGACACGATGAAAGCTGAATCAAGTGAAGAACAATGTAACATGACACGAGTGGATCTGTATTCAGTGATGAATGATATAACATGGCACGAATAAAGCTGTATCGAGTGATGAATGATTTACTTTGACTCGATGAAAGCTGCACCAAGTGATGCATGATATATGACACGATGAAAGCTGTGTCGAGTGATGAATGATATAATATGACACCATGAGAGCTATATCGAGTGATGAATGATATAATATGACACGATGAAAACTGCATCGAGTAATGAATGATATAATATGAAACCGTGAGAGCTGTATCGAGTTGATGAATGATATAAGATTACATGATGAAAGCTGTATCGAGTGATGAATGATATAATGACACCATGATAGCTGTATCGAGTGATGAATGATATAATATGACACCATGATAGCTGTATCTAGTGGTGAATGATATAATATGACACCATGAGAGCTGTATCAAGTGATGAATGATATAAAATGACAGATGAAAGCTGTATCGGGTGATGAATGATATAATATGACACGATGATAGCTGCTTCGAGTGATGAATGATATAAGATGACACGATGAAGGCTGTATCGAGTGATGAATGATATAAAATGACACGATGAAAGCTGCACCAAGTGATGCATGATACACTATATTGAAAATGATCTTCATTTCGCCACTGAATGTACAAAAATTTAAATATAGTAAAGGTTGTGTGATTGCTGTAAAAGATGCAACTCTTATCGCGAAAAGGTAACAATACTCATGAAAGTGTGGTTTTTAGGTGAAAAATGAGTATTGATCAGGATGCTTTTCTCCGGGAAAAATCCTCATGTCTGTCATACTAACTCAGTGTAAAATACTATTTAAGTGATAACCGTTTCGTCAAGAGCTTGATAGTGTTAGATAGGCACGTTTTCTTGAAGAAAACAATTTCTTGTGAAAAAAGAAAGCTTTGTCACGACCAAAGCAAATGATAATTGTTTCGTAAAAGCTGTTCTTCATGAGAAACACTACATTAAATATATGCAAACGATTTTCTCATAAGATACCACAGTACATCATGTCATTTATATATTGTGGTATAATTTCCCGATGTCACAATTACATCTCTTAACCATTATTGCTAACCACAGGTACACGTTTCTGACAGTATAAAAAAGAAAACTGCTGACAACACCAACTTTCTTCATTCAGGCAGTTAACACAAGATGACTAACTCGCGCTGTGAATACCCAACATTCAGTTCTGACTGGTAGTTATTGTTTGCTCTAGTCTAGTGTAAACAATAACTTCTAATCTAAACTACACGTTTCTGACAGTATAAAAAAGAAAACTGCTGACAACACCAACTTTCTTCATTCAGGCAGTTAACACAAGATGACTAACTCGCGCTGTGAATACCCAACATTCAGTTCTGACTGGTAGTTATTGTTTGCTCTAGTCTAGTGTAAACAATAACTTCTAATCTAAACTTAATGTAGCCTATGCACTGCGCGACGTACACAAGTATATACAATATACTCTCCAAACTCAATCGATATTAGACAACACAAAAACAACAGGGGCATTTTGAGTAACAGTGACCATTAAATAATCAGTGAAGTACTTATATAATAATGTGCAAAAAGTGTGGAATGTCTTCTTTACGGTGATACAAATTGTGAGCGGTTGGAAACTCCGACTGGGCGAGAAAATTAACAAGGAAAGGATTGGTGGGAGGTGGATGGTCAGATTTCAAACCGTTAGTCACGATGTGGTATTTCGCAGGGCAAGAGTGTGTGTTGTCAATAGCTTCGCTTTTTCAACTGACAGAAACTAGTGCCTGTGATACTTAATCACTAATAATGTTTTCTTTATCTTTAAGTGCCTTACCTCTTTCGTGCAAAGAGAGTATATGATACACGTAGTACAGAGATATAGAAGTCATAGATTTCTCCACTAGAAACAACGTATCGTGATATTACAAGCTTTGGCATCTTGTTATATAGCTTACATTCGAATACAAGTTTCATAATAAAGATATTAACTCACATCAGTAATAAGACAATAACCATCAAAATCACCATTAGCGAGCTGGGCACACTGAACAGCCCTAACACCTCCATCTTCACCGAGGAAGTTTATTTTGATCGATTACAATGTTAATTCAGGGGTTGTTTTCACTGCGCTGCAAGATGTACTTATAAAATAACATGTTTAGAGAACGACGGCAGACAGCGAGAATCTCAGCTGGTGGTGTGAGATTTATTGTGAAAAATTGCACATTCTGGTACTTAAAAGAAGGCACAAACTATCACACAACAGGTATGCATAGAAAAGCTGTATGAAAATAAGCAAAAGAATCGGACAAGGACATAAAACCTTAACTTATTGTGTGTGATGTGCTAGGCAAGGAATATTACAAGCTATGATAAAATAGTTACAATGTTTGCAAGTTTGCAGCATAACATGTACATCGAATCTAAAGTGTTATTTGACCTATGCTGAGAATTCTTAAGTGTCTGTATACCATTTGCAGTTATGGCATTACAGCAAGTGTCAGGTATGGCATGCACAAAATATGTCTGTAGACCATATATAGGTATGGCATGTACAGCAAACGTCAAGTTTGGCATACACAAATTATGTCTGCATACCATATATAGATGTGATATGTATAGCAAGTGTCAGGTATGGCATACACAAAATAGCTCGCGCTAGGTGCTAACTCTATGTCGGTGCCTAACATATTTCTCTCAGTATTTCGTGTGTTACTTTCAAATCATTTAACAGATCAACAGTGTGAACACATAAAGCGTTTAGCGTCTAGACCCGATTATTTACCATTTTGTCATTGAGGTCATTTTCTGTCTCGCCTGCTTCAGCTGAGAGCGAGATATGGGTGCATAATTTCCACTAGCGGAGAGAACATTAGAAATGGTAAACTTCCGTAGTAAACTTCACAGAACACACGTGACAACATTGTTTTCAGGCATGGCTTAATGAACTGAGAAACCAAATAATAAGCAATGTCGGCCTCAGTGGGCCGGTGGGCAGACTGTAATGCTTTCTTTCGAAGCAATATGGGGTGCAAAATATATTTCAATCTTACCTTTTTTTGGATAATTCACTTTGCCATATCTTTCTGCTCCTCCTTCGTCTCCTTTCCTTGTCCTCTTTATTTTCCTTCTCCATCTGCTCATTCTTCGTTGAACTCAGCAGTCATGGGACTAACGTCAGAAAACAAAAGCATGTAGTTCTGTTGGGGAAATTGCACTTTTTCTTTTTAAATTGTAAATTATTGACGATTTTTAGAGAGCAGCTATTATAAGAGTGCATTAATGTCTGACACCACGTGACAGCTGATGTCAGCCTAATATTGTGTACATAGACCGCATGAAAAGAGATAAGTAATCACAAGGTATGGCCGTTATGCGAAAGTCAAGTAAGCGCAGTTGAGTGCACTAAATGATATCGACTTGATACTAAGTACAGTAAAGTATAGGGGTGTTTCAATCACCATAATGAACAAATGAACAACTACAGTCAAAGTATGAGGAAGAGTTTTGTTTTAACCATATACAAAAAAGAAACACGCCAAGGGAAAGAACGATAATACTGTTATGTTTGACTCCAATGCGTACACTCAGCATTTAGTGCAGTTCCTTTTTTGTGTCTGACCTTTTTTTATACAAGAAACGGACTTTGCACATTCCATTGTATAGATATAAGTAATGACTGTCAAATCAATGTCAAGTTTGTACAATTTCTTTGAGAGTTTTCTAAAGATAAACAAGACCGGATGTGGTGTGGACAAGCTCTCTGAGTGAATCGAGTCGTGCATGGCCTATCATATAATAATACCAATAACACAGGAAATTCTTGTAAAATATCTCATATTAATAAATCGTCTAATGAGCTAAATTTTTACAAATGAAATTCACGTTAGAGAATATATGCAAAAAAAAATTGCCAGAATTCAATTGTTTTATTCTCGTCTTCAGACTTTTACGTCACGTTTTTACTTGAATTAAAACCCACAGCGTGTTTAGTAAATCAGATAAACTTTTACAACATTTCAAACGAAATTCGGATTATGGGGATTATTTGTAAGTTGATATATTCGAGTAATTGACTACATAATGGAACTGTGTAATTTCGTGTTAATCGTTGAAAATGATTACAATATAATAAACTTACACGCGGATTACGTAAGCAGAATATGATTAAAAGTCACGTGTGTTCATTAATTTGCTCACTTTTGAGTTAAAATTTAGATGAATTTCTTTACCTGATGTGAACTATTTTGCAGTGAAGAGATTATTTAGTACACAGGAAGAATGATAGTCTAGGGATAAATGGTGTAGAAGTTGTCATTTGAAAAATAGGATCTATGAAACTGATGTTGAAATGCATAAAAAAACAGACTGAAGTTTGAAGAGGTACACCAACAAGAAACAGACCAAAACATTAAAAAAAGTTTCAAAGTTAACAAAATATACAATAGTCATGGGTGTCCACGATGGTGGATAGGGCCAGATGTCGTACAAAACAATCCATTGTGCAGTATATACATATTTATCCCTTTGATTTTGATCTTGCATCACGCACACACGCGGAAAATTCCGCGGACGCCCATGAAAAAACGCATTTGTTTGTTAAATATCTAACACAGTTGGAAATAGAAAGTTAGTTACAAACGACCATTAGGTGAAAGGTTACAACTGTATGAAGAAAAGGATGTAAATATATTATCTATGGCCTCAGACCCAAACAAAAAGAAAAACAGTTGCAGTGTTGAAAGCGTAAAACAGCGCATTTAGCTGGTTGGACTTCTAACACAGCTATTCAGGGTTTACGGTGAAAACATTGAGGAAAACAGAATAAACAATAGAATAGTTTGTTATAAATTACCACTGCAATAGGTATGACTATGTCAACTGTTTCTCTGTATATAGTAAATTTGGTAGAAAGGGTATTGTGTTTTGCCTTGTTTGGTCCTATATAGGTCACGATGTTCTATTCCCCGTGATTTGTACTCATTTTAGCATAAAAGACACATACCATGTGCAATAACTGGATTAACAATCTACAAAAGTGAAGTGGGCAAAAATGGCCAGAGTCATACAAGATATAGGCAGTGATCTCAGTAACTGGCAAAACCGCATTTGAGATCGTTTTACTCGACTTTTATTCTCTGCAAATCCGCTACCACCCGGTTCTTTATCTGTGCTCAGAGTTATCGGTGATTTTCCATTTCCGATAACACAATCTCGAATCGGCAATGCTAGTTATTTTATCCTGGATAGCCACCGAATGCTAAACTTATTGAGACTACATTGTGCCGCTGCAAGTAATTCTCAATAGACACTTACTCGTGAATGTAACTGACTGCAACTTATTTTACCAACACCACCAGACACACCAGTTATCATCGATATAGAATAATTCCGATTGGTGTACCTATGATGGTTGTTGTTGCCGTGATAAAAGCCACCCCAAGACCTAGTTGCTTTCGCGGCAATGAGACAAATTGCATTAGCGACAAGACATACACGTTTGTATTTACGAGTAGTTCGGTTCTCTTGGTGATTTCATTTTGCAGCAGCAGTTCGGTAACATTTAGGGTCCATCATACGTCTATATTAATAATGCTGTTATGTAGTGTCAATGCCCGACAGGTCGACCTTGATCAGGTATAAAACGTACACGCACTTCTAACGAATTATTTTTTTCCTGGCACAGTAGCTTCATCATTATTGAATATATTTCATTGGGAAATTTCTAAATGTCCTGCAATTGTGCATTCTGGCGACCTAGCATCCTTTTCATTTAAAATCATATCTTTCTGAATAACGGTCGAGATCTATTTGTCTCAGTTGACTCAATGTTCGTGTGACATATTCCTTTGTGAACGTAACCGGGGTGGATACAGCGATGAATTTCACTTCGTCTTTGTAAAAGAATCCTTGTTTGTGTTTGCACCTGGTGGTGCATCCAAGGATTTGATCTTTTCACGTACTAATGCTATTACACTAAGCTGCCATAGAGTGGTCTCAGCTATCTATTTCTACTTGGCTCTTCAGAAAATTATATTTCGTCTTATACGAGCGTCTGGTAACACCACATTGAAGCAGATATCCATTGTCAACCTGAAAACAATATCTTGAATGTCCACGTTAGACGTTTGCTCTTTACCAATTCTTTCTTCAAAACTTACAAGCTCATCAGGGTCAACACCAATAACAACACGACTTGTAAACTCAGTCTAATCCGCTCAGGTGGCAAACCTACTCAGATCAACATCGGCACCACATCGTCAGACGGAGTTACGTCTGTAAATATTAATAAACATTTTGTACAATATTAAACGTCCTTTTCTGTGAAATCAATAAGCATTTGAGGTGTTGGTGAACGCTCAAGTGCACACGATATTTGAACCACAAGATGATCTTATATTGGTCCATCCAACCAAGTTTGCATCGGTATAGCCGAATAAAATAATGGTAGACTTCTTTGCCCACGCCTGGTTAAATAATTAACAAGTTCAGCTGATGGTCAAGGTCCACATGAGTCCAAACTCAATAAATGATGAAGGTGTCTCCGTCTATGCAACATGTAAACACGAGGATCTAAACACATTACACGTTTTATAATCAATCCAATAAAAATTAAAAAGGAATGATTACTAGTAAAATGTTGAATATACAAGACATTATACACTTAAAATGTAGACAAGGCGCGTGATTAAAATGCGGTCTGTTAAAAATGCCTCTCTTACAGATCCAGAGGACTACATATCGTAGCGTGGAAAAAAGTGTTCCATAAGAATCAATATTCCAATCACGTCTACCGAAACAAGTCTACTTTTTGTGAATGAACGTTTGCATATTTAAGCGTAACAATTACGTATAACAAATGTGGTCATTCATAATTGTCTGAAATAGCACACTTTATGGCCAAAATTGCATGTTACGATAGTGTGGTGAATGAGAAATGACATGTTGTAAACATGCCAGAACTGACGCTGTGAACTAATCCTTATGAACCCGCATAACAAAGGATACTCCCTGTTGTCACTTTAGAAGTTATTTGGTACTCGTTGGCTTGTTCATTAATTTGTTTGCTTCTGCATCTTTTTCTTGCAACAAATCAGCGACTATATAAAACCGAAGGTCTATGTCTTGTATATACATGCAAAACTCTGCGAAGCCAGGACAGTAACAGTAAAATTGGAGTGAAATTGGTGGAGCGATTTATGGACAACACGTATTAGATTTTCGTCCAAAGTAACAATCGCTATTTTGGACACCACACTGGCAACATCTGCTCTGAATCGGTGCCTATTTACTCATCTGAATATATCAAGAATTAATATGAAATTTATCGAAAAAAACTCGAATAGATTTTTGAGAGGAAGTCATTTAGTGCTCTAAGATTAATGTTATAAACCTAGGAATGTGCTGTTTGTATTTACGTCTCCGTTCATAGCTTTGTTACATTTTAGGATTTTGTTGTTCATGACTGGAAGTCGGTGCTGGAAGACATTTATCAGCCGGCGTAATTAGCCAATTTCTAGGAACATACGTCATAATGAACAGTATTCACGAGACATTAAAATGATATGTATTCGTTTCGTAAAATGGACCCTCCCTAATTTCTAAACAGAAGAAATTATCTGGATATTTTTATATACATTTGTTTAGTAATTTGAGATAGGAATAATTTTTTGTATTAGGTGTTCGGGTAGTGTTTTGTATTGGTTGGCGTAAATTACTAATATTTGGCTTGGAAAGACATACTGGTCAATAATACAAATATGAAACAAGATAAACCATTCAAGCGTAAAATGGGAGTTCGTGATGTGTTCATTAGGAGATAAGAGAACAATTATCTGGAGTATTTGCGAGTTTAAGAACATTTCAATTGACAACAACTGTTGTCTTGAAATTCTTGGAAAAGGGGAAATAACGGACTTCAATCCACGCTCACGCAGGTATTTGATTCGCTCGATCGACAGATCCCTTGCGTGTAACGTTATATTTTTCCCACAAGATCCTAAGGAAAAGTAGAATCAATTGTGTAACTGCATATTACCTGTATTCAAAAGTATTACATGTGTTAATTGGCTAGAAGTGCATGTCCAGTAGTGAAGAAGTTAAAATCCATATTTCCTCAGTGAAGTCATTCGTGATATTAATTAACCATATGTCAATATTGAAGAGATGAAAAATTAAGTATTTTTCCAAACTCGCAACTCCTGTAATTTCATTGGTATGTATTATCATGAAAATGCTCAGTTTTAAGTTTCTGGAGAAATCTATGTAATGAAAAAGAATTAGATAACAAGATTTTTCTTCTCGACTTAGTTTGCTTCATCTCGCGTAATGTGGAATTTCTGAGGTTGATAGTTTTACAACTGGAATGCGGATCAGGCCCAAAGTAAACCAATTTTTTCACCAATGGAAACAGAACATCAAACTCAGTGTTAAAGCTATAAATACTATGAACGTTAATGAGAAAGGAAGCACGACAGTGGACAGAAAATATGTTGACGCCTGAGTAGCACACGTGGCCTGCTAACGACTGCAGTGATTAAAGGAAAGTTAATGACAGTGTCGAAATTGTTTGAAGGAAATGAAAGATGCAGTGCCTACAACTGCCTACGCAAAGTTTGTTAATTTAGATGTCAGTAGGCAGAAAATATAATTTGTTGACTGATATGATAAAAGCATCACAGGGAGTGGATGTGTAATATCATTAGGAGAATAGGAACGCTTTTATTTAAACCTGTTTTTATTTCTTTCAAAGAAAGCGACCTGGACAGAGTAAAATCTGATTCTTTAATAAATATACTCCTCATGAAGAATACTCACAGTATAGAAAGATGGCTCCTATACCAAAATACATCACAAGTAACAATAAGTATAAACACGGTGAGAGGAAAAGGATAAAATGTGTCAATGAAGTAAATAAATAAGAAGGAAGAAGGAAGAGGAATTTATAAAGTAAGAAATGCATATTATAATACTTTGATACATACATGTACATTGTGGTGCATATACTTATAGAAAGTAATATGATAAGTAACAGTTAATACCATGTATATGCAAGAAATCGTCCGCAAAGCATCGAAATTCCTACGATATTTGTTACATAGAATATTCATCTGTGTATAACGTGCACCAAGCTCCAGACAGTAGATCCTGATCTACTGGCGCATTATACGATATCGCATATGTATATACGGTTTTCGTAGTTAGATGAATTTTTTTTTGCACAGGTAAATACAGGAGTCAATCTCTCCTTGTCAAAAAACGTGCAATTTCCTCTCCACGCCACAGAAAAGCTAACTCTTTCCCAATCCAGATATATAACCATTCAAAATCTCCACTTTAAACCATGTAAAAGTTAGGAGAGGTATTTGAACAGGTCTGACTATTTTCTTATAACATTTTATTTTCCATCAGCATGTCAGCACACTTTTGAGATGGTAATATAGTTTAAAGATGGTCGAAAATCCATGGAAAGTGACGCACGTTCTGGAAGACCGTTGACTACGATTGGCGAGCGGGAGGTAGCTGCAGTGAAGAGGTAAACTGATGCAGACGCTCGATACACAGTGAACAATATTTCTGTTATCATGGGAACTAATTCTTCAGCTGTTTTTAATATACTGAAGAACCATTTAAAACTCAGAATGTTCTGCACCAGTGCTGGACGCATTGGTGATGGATTTTCAAAATCAGTCATTGGGAGAACTCGCCAAACAGCTACTCGCCAAATATGAACAGAGTGACCAGAAACGTTTTGTAAGATTTTCACTTGTGATGAAACCGGGATTTACATTTCTGAACACGACGTAAGAACAAAATGTGAAAAATTAATAAAGTTTCGTACGGATTACTTTTCGATACAGGGACCTGTGAATCAATCTGCTAATGTCATTCGACATTTGCATGCCTATAAAGTGATGTACCTCTCACTAATACAGAACTTTTTGTTCAGCACACTAACATTTATAATATTTCTAAAACCGATTATGTTTATCACCACCCATACATGTCAGAAAGGGTTAATCATACATTGCTCAGATTTTCTTCAACCAAAATTGATCGAGTAATACAAATAATAATAATGATAAAATAGGATGTATATACAACTTTAACCCAACAGGACAGTATCATTGTGGTATCAAAGTATACAATATCAAATTATTATAAAAATGTTTTGTTCTGTACTCATTACAGATTAGATGATACAAAATAAAAATATAAAAACATCGGTGCTTATTAAACGTTGTTTAAAACGTTTCTGAAAACATAAAAATCTAGGTATTCATGTTTGAAAGACAAAAAATGCAAAAGACAGTATAGTTATTGTTACTTTTTGCTGTGAAAGCGTGAAGTGGGATTTTATATTCATCCTATTCATCAGTCTGTTAAAAAATCAGCCTGTCTTGACAAGGAATTTTACATTGATTTGTTTAAATGGAAATAATTCAAGTTACCGTCTCCTGTATTAAGCAAATTTCATGGAGCTGTATCCCTTAATTGACTTCGTTCTTCTGGATCTTGAAAACGTTTCACTTGAGAGTTTAAGCACGGGATTTTAAACCGCATTCAGTCAGCAACAAGAAGAAGAAAGCCTCAACAAAAATGACCTGGTAATGTCTTTTTTTTAACAACTGAGAATAAAACCTTCAATTCATATATAACCAGCCATTACAAACTCGCAAAATTGTCCCCGTTGATTTGCAGCAGAGTTTGAATGGTTGTAACTTCTCGCTGATTTTGAGAGCAACTTTACACATTGTATGTCACCTGCTTTCTTCGTGAGTAGTGGGGGGTACATCAGCATTTTGGTACGTTGCAACAGAGGTTTTAAATAAATATTGTTAACAGAAAGCAAGGACTCGAAAGGAATACAAAGAATTAATGGAATTAAACTAAACCAAAAAATAGTCTACACGTGTCTTGGAAATGCGTTAAAAATATATAAATATGGATTTAAACTAATTTTGGTGTGGTCACAATCAGGCCCGGCCCTATGATGTGCGGGGCCCAAGGCAGCATACGGGGCCCAAGGCAGCAAGCGATGAGCGCGGAGCCACAAACAAACAAATTGCATTGCGGAGAAGCGCGGGGCCCAAGGCGGTTGCCTAGTTCACCTTACCCAAGGGCCGGGCCTGGTCACAATGTTCGAAATATAATGATTTGTAGACCCTTTTAGAGTTTTACATTATCTGGTACATTTTGTTTTTTTAGATGTTTATATGGCCCTTTCTGAACATTAACTTTTGATTAGTGTCCTGTCACCAACCATACATTGTGTTAATCTCTAAGTAAATTTCTTATTAGTTTGACTTTGTGATTTTTTTTATGATGCCGTAACACTTTCTCGCCAGCGTTTGAAACAAATAATACAAATTGAAAAAAAAATTAAACAGATTAAAAAATATTCACAAATTTTCAAGCAAAAAAATGTATGAAAGCAACAAAAATCTGCTTGTATGTTTCCATACTGAATCAGATTAAATAAATGTGTTAGGTTTACATGTTGTAAAACCTAGGCAAGGAGTGTATAAAACACGACGTGTCAGCCGACCACGGATTTATTCTTTCTTGTGATGTTGTTAAAACAGTTTTCACTGAGGTTGTTGTAGTTTTCAAGCAGCTGAAAGAACGAATTTGTATACATATATTATATGATATAATATAGTGTACAATCATGATCTTTTTTAGTGCCTTGAGCTTGTTTGGACACTAAATGTAGGTAAAATTTGCTTTTACAATGCCTCCAATCTTAGACACATGCCATTCTGGGGTCTTGTTATTCCTCTTCTTTTGTCAATCTTAGGCGGGATCTGCAATAATAATAATAATAATAATAATAATGGCAAAATACATAAAGAAAACACCATACTAATCCCTTTTTTGCCTATTACTCAAATATTATCATTCTTATTGTCACTGCTACTTCACTGTTGGGTTTTCTTTCTGAATGGCTGGTTCAAAAACAAGCATTCAAGCCTGAAAACGCCAGACATGTACACGTATGTTATAGCTGGTATGCTGTTAACTGTTTCCTAAACTAACGGAAACAAATAAACTGCATTTAGAGTCGATAGTCAGATCAGAGGATGGCTTACAATGGAGAAAATTTTGGCATGCCTCTATGTTACTTTTATGTACTCAGGCTGAAATTTCTTTGGATACTTTTTACTTGTGGAAACTATACATGATATAAGTACACAGTTAACCAAAATGGCTGCCCCCCACCCCCGTATTAAAAAAATTTCAACCTGAATTAGCATAAAGTACACTATCTTTAGCAGTTATTAATATAGAGGAAACGAATTTTGCCAGAATGGACAATACCAGCTACTGAAAGTACAATAATGAATTACAAAATATATAAAAAGTAAAGAAAACATGTGATCGGGGTTTTTTTTCTTCACAATTTACCTCTGAAGTTCAGGAAATGAAAATGACCAAGCGGAGATAGCATATTTTTGTATAGGGGCACATCTGAAGTAAAGCTAAGCTGTATACCCTACAGCCCAAATTATATCCATCAATCTTATACTAACAATAAAGGGAAGTTAAAGTTCTTTAAACAATGCATGAGATATACAATGTATTTTTTAATAGCCAGTATAACCAGTGAGAAAACCTGCAAAATTCTTTTTCTTTAAAAATCTTACTCTATGCAAAATACGAAACTGTAGAGTGCGACCTTCCGCTCATTACAATGAAATCTTACGATAAAACTGGCAATATTGTCCCAGGTAGCTCAACAGCAACATTCTGTACATAACGTTGCGCTCTACAGTTTCGTACTTTGCACAGGGTTTAAATTTCAAAGAAAAATGAATATCCCAGGTCTTCCTCATTGTTTATTTATGCTATTTAAATGAAAAATCTTGTATATCTTGATGTGGGTAATTTGGGCTATAAAGTATACAGCTTGGCCTTACTTCAGATTTGCACCCATCAACAAATTGCTAGCTCCGCTTTGTCATTGTCCTGGACTTTCAGCGTTAATTGTAAAGAAACGAGCTGAAGACCTTTCATAGGAATATAAGCCTCACTACTGCCCAAACCAAACCCACCCAAAAGACAAAAATTTGTCTTTTCTGTCAATATTAATATAGAAAAAGTGCAAAAACTCTTTCCCACAACCTCCTCTAGCCGCCCACAGGTGGTGCTAGTTTTAAGCTTGAGCGAAACATCGTGTAACGGAATGTTCGCAATGTGGGGAGGATGGAAGGGTATTAAAGTAACGTGTTAAGTAAATATTCACGGAGGAACATTGTTACGTGTAGGCTCGTACAAAAGTAACAAAAGAAAAGAGTGAAGCCAACAAGCTTTGTAAATTTAACACAAATGATTTATTTCCCTAGAAAACAATGTAAAAATATGAAATAGGACTTACGGTTTGTGAATATAATCCAAAAATTAATCCTAAAATTGAAAAATATAAGTCCTATCACTAAACAGTTCTAATTGAAAACAGGTTCAAATCTCGATGAAATTCCAATATGGAAGGCGATGACGTCAGATGAAGTCGTTGTACTAATGGCAACAGATCCTCGACTGAATCACAGCTTATGATGTTTCCGTTTAGAATTCCAGAATAAATTTCCACTGAATATCTTTCTCCCAGAACTTTTATAAATATGAAACACTTGTGTTGTTTTCTAGAGATTTTAAATTATTAAATTCCAAAAAATAGATGAACTTCAAAACAAGCTGTCAACAACAATAAAAAACCTCTTGAGTCCTCAAGGTTTAAAATACGACTCAATAGATCTAGTAGAAAATGGCTGTTTTAAGCCTCGATTTTAGATCACATGGTGGCTCACGTGACGAGCTACGTGATTTACTAATTTGAACAGCGCAATAACAAAAATGCCATTTATCATGTAGGCCTTGAAAGAACTTAGCGAGTCTTATTATAAGATTCAATAAAACAAAGTTGTTTACAAATTAGAGCTATCACGCAAGCAGGTCATGACCTTGGTAATAGCCAATCGTATTCACCCGATGTTTATAAGAATTATGAACCAGGGTGAGCTAAAAATAATGCTGAAGTAACCGTTATAATCTCATCGGGTCAAGCCAATTTCCTGAAAAGAGACTCAAATCCAATGAAAATTATCATTACAATAAAATGTAATGAAACAAAATTAAAATTTAAAAACAATTAAAACTAACACACAAGTAATTAAATTTCATTTACATAACAACATAATTTACTGAAACATTTGCATTCCTACCTTGAATATGTTCCCCGTTCACATTAACGTTAGGGAAATAGGTAATAGGTGGAGGGATTGCTGAGCATCCTACCTATACCTCGGACGACCTTCGAGGGAAGAAGACATGATTCCCCATACGAAGGTTAACCAAATCTCCTAACTTGCGAACTGCACAATTGAGGGCGGCGTGGTTTACGTCTGGGAAGAAGAAATAATAAGATCTTACCACATAACATTTCTGGGAGAATACAGCGAAAGCTACGTTGGGTGCCCGTCCAGAGATAGTACTGGTGTTAATTTGGTCTGGTAGCCGTTTGTGCGACTGAGACTGGGACTTCCAGATCCAGAGTGTGTCACTGTGAAACAAGTCTTGTATACAAAAACACAGTTTCATTGTGCATGCCAATCGACGGCCTCGACGATATCTTTCTTATAGACATTAAAGCTATAGGCAAGTCTTGCAGAGATTGCTCTTATTGCATGGGCAGAGATATTGACGAGGCGACTCTCTTCCGGCGATATGTCAGAGTATGTCAAACGTTTAACCCAGTGCATTAAAGATGCAATGGCTTGAGGGGTTTTTGTCCTCTTACCCAGTTTTAACTAGGAGGGAGAGACGTCTTTGAGTTAACCGAACTGGCTCAGTTCACTTCAGAAAATGTCCTAACGTACGTACCTGGCCTGTTTGACGGCCTCTTGGGTTGTGTCAATACAGAAGAGAGGTCGTATGATGAATATTTGATTGCCCACTGACGACAACCTATTCTTGGCGACAAAATCAGGTTGCCTCATAAGGACCACCAAGCCATCTGATTGAGACTGAAGAAAGCCTAGGTCAATCGAGAGGGCATGTAATTCACTGAGTCTGCATGCCGAAGCTAACGCTATCGGGAAATAGGTTTTGTAGGAAATTAGCTTCAGGGAAGTGCTGGTAAAAGGCTATCATTTGTTTAAATCCATCCAAGATAGATCCCAGGAAAGATTCCACTTTGGAAAAAGTGTGTGATTTAGGCCTATGCAAATCAAATTTAGTCAGCAAGTCGGAGATGTTTATTCTTTATTAAGATTTGCTCTGTCATGATAACGAAACGTGTCTGATAAAATACTACTGTAGCCCTTAATAATAATCGGTGCCAACTGTAGCCCTTAATAATAATCGGTGACAAACTTTTTCTCCTCTAACCAGCTAGAAAAAGGTCTTCTACTTGTGGGGGTTGGCCAGCGCGGGTAACACACATGTGACCCATAGATTGTCAGATTCGAAGCCAATCGTCGCAGGTTCGATTCCCACCCATGCCAGCATGAGTCGGCTGCATCAATAGGTTCTTGAGAAGGCACATAGATCTCATTTCTTCGGCATGATAATGCCACTAATGTGAACAGTGTCGTTAAGAAAGCAACAAACGCACTTAAAATTTTTATAGTTTCTGTCTAGTTTTCTAGAATCCCTTGCAAAAGGAGGTAAAAATAAGAGCAAGCATTTCTGCAAGAAACTGGCTCATTTCTTCTTGTGGTGGCTGTGGAGTTTCGAAAGAAAAGAAACAAGAAATCAGTACATAAAACCTGATCAAATAAAATAAGAAGGACCACTTTGAAGATAGGATTAAAGACTTCTTTGAAATCCCCTTTTCATGCTTTAGTCAGGACAGAGGCTTCTATGAAATATCTAAATGTAGATTTTTCTCGACTTGAGTATGACCACCTTGCTCAAGATATTATAATCTACAAGCTTAATTTACACTGCCTGATAAAAATTTTTTATAGATATTTATATACCTCTTTCTCGACTTTAACTTAAGGTCATCTTTGATATCATGATAAAAATATATCCGGATACAATGGTCAAGATACGATATGTAGTCAAGGCACATGTGTTGTGTCAACTTTTACATAAAATTCTCATAATTAGCACAGTTCCACGCTACCGCAACACAAACTGTTCAACTTTTTTAATAAATTGTTCCAAGTATTTATGATTGATAATAATATAACTTTTAAAAACTCTGCAATGTTAAAACAAATTGTTATGAACGCTGTAAAATGATCTACTTGCAAGTATTGGCACTTTATCAATTCAAATAAATGCATTCGGCTCACATGCTCTAATACCCATGGCTTGACTGTATAATACACGAGGTGTTCGCCGCCCACTGATTTACTTTCTCTTTCGATGTTGCCAAGCCAATTTTAACTCGAGCTGTTCTAGTCATTTACTGCCAAGGGAAAGGACGACAGTCTATATTTTTTTGACTAAGAGATTACGTTCCAGTTAACATGAACAACGCTGGAGTTGCTGGCTAAAATCCTGAAATGTGCCTATTATCCGTTATTTTTAAGAATCCCTTAAAATAAAATGTAGAAACAATAGCAAACGTTCAGAAAGAAATTGACCTATTTCGAATTTTGGTGGAACTTTCGTTTCAAGATAAACTAGGGCGCGGACTAAGGAACTGTTTTTGCAGCCCATGGTGTCATAGGTAATGTTGCATACATGCACCGGGCTAAACACGTGAATCTACACTGACGAAAGTCGACTTCATCGCCGCTAAAGCTATTCGGAATTAAATTGTCTAGCTGATTCTTTATAATCCAACGCTTAGGCCAGTGCGGGTATTGAAATTTGTACAGTAGCATGAATCGAAGTCGAATCGTCATTGCATTTTGGGCGATGGCGCAAAGGAGCGATTGGCCCGAACAGGTTTTGCAATTTATTCTTTGTCGTGAAGATTCTATGTATAAAACTTGGTCTGTATCTCCGTAAACAAGGTACCAACTTTAAAAATTAAACCAATGAACAGTTCGTCAGTCGATGTAGCATTAGGAGGAAAAAAACTGATAAAGAGACAGACAGACAGATTGATCTATTCGTACAGACAGACACAAAGACAGACACAGAGGCGCAGGAAGATAGATGGGTAAGTAGGTAGGAACGTTACCTCTATCTCTGGGGAAGTCAAAATGCGAAAGTTCTGGAGAAGAGCAGCGATGGCCATCTTAGTTTCCATTAAAGCTAGCCTCATTCCAATGCAATTTCTTGGTCCACCACCAAATGGCAAAAATGTGAAGGGATGGATTCGGCCCTTGTTTTCAGGGGAAAACCTGAATTAATTTAATTTTGCTTCAGTGTATATATTCATAGCATATTTCAACACACTACATGTGCCTACGAGGAACAGCTTTCAAAAGGAAGGTAATGTAAAAACTCAAATATATAGTGAATGCTCTACTGGATGACTCGTGCGTTCACGAAAAGAATACATTTTTCACCCTAATAGCAGTTCCATCAATTAACTGCATGACAAAGAAGCAATACTTTTATCAAAATGACTTTTAATTCCAGTGAAGCTAATTCTACTTAAGTGATGTGAATTATCCAAATCATATGACATGGGGATGCATTTGAATGGTAAGGAACAGCTGAGAAATGATATGAATGTAAGATATTAAAAAACTATTTGTCATAGAGTCGCCAACAAATTTTGTGAAAATGTCTTTTACCCACTTCACCATAGGAACGAATGAGTTAAACTGAATTTGAGGAAAGCAAGAAATAAGCAGATTCAGAAAATGGTAAACAATCGCAGAACGTGGAAAAAGTTATTCTGACCTACATTTTCAATACATGTACTATTCCCAAGATTAATACACCTATCGAATTTCATTGTTGTTCTTGCCGGAGTGTCCAAGAGGTGGACTGAAAGCTAAATATTCATGCTTTGATTAGAATAATAATAAAGCAGGTAATTGTAACTTCATTTCCGTTTCTGGAGAAAAGTCTTGAAATGAAAGAATACATTGTCATCACTATACATGACAAGGTTTCTGTTAAATGTAAAGAACATCAGCCATGATCAACGGGGCTTGAAAACGAATCTCAATAACCTACTTCATCAGTCTGTGATATGTAGTGGTCCTTACAATGATTATAGACTATAGAGTCCACGCTGGACAACTAATAAACATATGTCACCTTGCTTTCATTTTACGATTGTTCATGCCAAGTATTAAAGTGAACGTTGCCCATAACAATAAGAACAAGAATAAGACGTGCAGAAAATTAATTCATATGTCTCGCTTGCTCAGTGTTGTAACACAAACTTCTTTTCTGACATTACGTCTTTTCTTAACAATTACGTCTTAATATATTACTAGAACTTACCTGTCCGGATCGAATTTTTGCGGGTTTTCCCAATATTTGCTATCATAATGCAGGCTTGGAATAGACACGGAAACGTCCAGCCCCTTTGGAATTTTGACACCGCAAAGAGTCGTGTCAACAGCGGCCATTCTACCAAGTCTGGAATCAAAATTGACGCTCATTCAAATACAGACATGAAGCTGTCTGGGGTCATTGTCCTACTCATCGTTTTTGTACTGTGGCAGTTCATTCTGAAATTGTTACATAGAGGTTTGTAGAGTTTCAAAATGGCACTGCTGCCATGTCTAGATTATAATATGACTACAGAAAGAACTCTGATCTACTCAGGGCTATAGTGTTAGTCTCTGTATGTAGATCTGTTTTCCTCGAATAGAACTTGGTCCCAATTACCTGTATAACGCACTAATTAACTTGGTCACATGACAAGCCATTTGGATCTTTCTCTGGATAGCGGAACCACATACGCTCGGCGAAGACAAATTACATGTTCATTGAATTTTTCAATACCGAAACAATTTCCGATTCTAAAATGCATTTAATTCTCAGATATTCTAAATAAATCAGATATTCTAATTAAATACTTTGATGACATATATAGTCAGTTTTGCTCAGTTTTCTTTTAAACTTAATTTATCTAAGCCCTTCCTAGACCTCAATTTTATCAATCCAAAATGGTAGCGATGTCACTTGATCAGTGTCCATCATGAAAGCCTTGTTGAAATTTGCAGTTTAAAAAGTTAAACAAAATGTGCATATGTAGGATGTACAAGCAAGCAAACCTCAAAGTTATGATAAACTTGTTTTGGAACTGTAAACGTTATTGGCAGGTAAACAAACTCTCGCTTGACAGAAATATGTTCAAAATAAAATAAATAAAAATCTTGCCAAATCATATCCTAAAGCTCGTTGGGTTTGTGTTAAGTCGTCAATGTCTAGTTTGAAGACTTGTATGAACGTTGAAAGCAACAAGGAGGCCAGGGAATCGACGTGGACACCATGATCAAACCATTGCTGAAGAACTTGAACCCTAAAACCACAACTCCACGGCCTGCTGTGATATAGTAAAAGAACTTTTGAAATGTTTAGTTACTCAGCCCAGGAAGCTGGAGTTAGTTATTATTTGTAGATTCGCGATTACGCTCAATTTATGATAACCTGGTTGAATTAGGTTTGAGATATACTCTGGAGAAAGTTGTTTCAGAGATATATAGGTGATGATTCTTTTAAAATAATTGATTCGGTTTTGTATATGCAGCCATTAGTAGATCGGCGCTGCCTTTTTCCGATTGTCATACATTAATAACTATTCTGTTTTGCTGACACCAGCATCATAAATTGTTGAGGTTAATTTTAAGTTCGTGTCAGTAGAATTAAAACTCTTTACAATCAATAATAATTGATCCGGTAAGTTTGCCGTATTCAATCGCTAGAAGTCACTAGACTACTCGTTCGTCAAGTGCGTTTGCCATGATTGTTTTTTGTTGGAAACGTGATTGTGACTTACGGAGGAGTTGGTACTTGTTAAGCTATGAGGAACAGATGGTCACTGACATGTTTTATTCTTCTTCAATACTTGTTCAAAGCATAGATCGAACAAATAAATTTCATTCTTTTTTATTTTCTTTATGAATTGTAAATACGTTGGTTAATTTGAATGACTCTGGAAATTTTACGGGTATGATACTTAAGTTAATTATTTCTTTCAATGAGTCAGAGACTGAAAAGCCCGAATCTGAAAACCTTTGGGTCAGTTTCTTCAAGACCCTCAGGTTTGTTACTGTCTATTTCATTCATAATATCAATAGTATCATCTAAGGTAATGCCATGGGATATGGAAATTAACATGATCGGGTGCCCTTTCATTCATGAAAACAGTAGGTTTATACACACACTGGGTTTTGTAAAATTATCAAGTGTTTGGGAAATATTATTAAAAAATAGTGGTCTAGTTGGATTGCAATATTGAGTTCATCGGTGTAATTAGTACCATTAACTATAATTTCACATGGACATAGAAGTATTTGTTTCGAAGAAGTTAGTTCTCGCAGGTAATTCCAGATAGATCTGCTATCAGAGTGTAAGGTAATGACTGCTATCAAATAAAAACGTTTATGGATTTGCTATTGAGGAAATTTAATTCCATCTATACTGAATCTGCAGTGAATATTCAGAAAACAGTTATACTCCTGAATGTTACGCTGTTTAAAACGTACATGGCTATACCACCCACATTCCTTGGCGTCGGTCTCGACTTTCCAGTTAAACGTTGATAATGAAAATAATACATTCATGTTCATTACATTCAAGAAACGTTTCACACAGTCCCATTACGGCAGTTGGATTCATTTCGTATTTTAAGTCTTAGATTATCGATTTTTGGTAACGTATCTTACACTGAGGTTGATAAATTGCAAACGTTTTAAAAGCCAAATAATGTACTGGGTATACGTTTTCCAATCGGTGTAAAATCGAGGACACATTTATTTTCTATTTGCAAGGTCGATAATGAGATTATAAACCCTTCGCACGTACAGGAGTAATTATTACAATGGACGGTAGGACACTTGGAACAAATATCACCGAGAATATGATACCTATTTTTGACTGACGTACATGGATTATCTTTGTACCCAGTGTTTACAATTACAGGTAGGTACATCATGTCTGTCACGCATTTACTGCTGCTTAATCGATCTGCCCTTTTTCCAGAGACTTGTATCGTCTTCATGCCTACCTTGGTAAGCACGCCCTTTTTTTGTATAGTTGGGTTCCTTCACACCCATAACGACCTATCATTGCACGTATCTTTTTTTTGTACACGCATGCAAAGTGAGATACTATTTTTTTATACCTCTTATGTTGTGTGGTACAACCATGAATGTGTAATATAGATTTTTTCATTGTTATTGTTGCCTACGTTGGTATTCTATAGCTGGGTAGTGATGGCTCACATTGGTTACTTTTAGTTTTTTAACGGGAGTAACTTTGTGCATGTTTTTTAGTAGGTTTGATGTGCCAAGATATCTCAGGTGAATCAGGTCAGAATGATAGAAATTGAATGGTAGCTGACCAGGCGCTAGCAAGAATATATTGTAGTATAGTACTCTGAACGATCTGCATCTTTACCAATAAGTCATCATATTACGCTACGTTCACATCGTGGAATATGGCCTGCTACAACGACCTAATCTAACGCGTAACTGGTTGATAAGAGACTTGTATTTGATATCAGTCTGATTAGGTCCAGACATCTAACAGCATCACATTCTCCTACTTGAACAATAAATGTGTCGTATTTATTGAGATATGTCTCTTCAGTTCAGTTTTGAGATTGTATCGGTGGCACCAGGTATAATTTGACATGTACATCACGTGAACGTGGTCTGGTGGTGATTCCTTTCCGGATAGATGATCCTGTAATCAAAGCAGTGGCGTGGCACGAAATTCTGCCCAACCTTAGAAACTTCATTCAGAGGCCCCCTCGCAATAAAAAAAAAAGTTATTTGATAGGAAATGATGTGCCCCACAGGGCCAGCACCCCACCCCACCCTCTTCGCTGCCGGGGATGCTTTAGGCGTTTGCTACGCCACTGATGTTATCTGGGTCCTTGTTGGTGGTAGAGTAGAATAGCTATATCGGTTTAGAAGCCGTTTATAACTGTGCGTATTGGTTTGTCGGTCTCTGAATTATCCGTCTGTCTGGACTGTGGCTGTTTTGCGTCCCGACCATAGATACTTTGTATTAGTTTTTATCAATTAGGTTAGGTTTAGTTTTGTTCGGTATTACAGTTTTTTTCGTGTTGGTCTGAAGTTTGGTAACTTCGGCTGCATTGAGGATGATTCATCATACACAGCCATGAACTTTGTGATACATACATACATACATACATACATACATACATACATACATAGAAAAACGAAACTGTGTCTGATGCCATCGCCAAAAATATATGTTACCAGTGTCCGTCCGTCAAAGAATTTTGTTTCCGCTCAATACTTCTGAAGAACTTCGTGGATTCATCATCAAATTCAAGACAACTAGGCCAAGTTCTATTTTGATTAATCTCCCTCGATGTGTCGGAGTTACTGCCTTGTCTGATAGTAGATCCCTTCCGTTCCATACTAAACTAAACTTTCGTAAATTAGTTTATACTAGAATATCTGTGACGTATTGATACAAGTTTAGTTTGCTCCAAGCTTGGACTCAAAATCCCGATATTAATTATGATACTAACATTATATCTATGTCATGGGCAATATTATGGAATCAATTACAGAGTCGAAAGTCAGAGAAAATCATTAATGTGGTATGAGTTTTTACCGATTTTACTCTGTTGTTACAAAATATTTAAAACAGGACTTGAAGTTTAAGTTCGAGTTTATACTTAAATAGTTCCGATAATATTTGGTGTGATTCCGTGTTTCAAACTTAAAATGTGGAATACTTTTAGTATTGTCTAATATTTTGTAATGAGTGAATACTTATAAACGCACCTCAATGCAGGAGTGTACATTCTTAGAGTCTCGTTCACAGTCATATCTAAGTAAGTTAACTTGAAGACGTTGTCGTAGGTTGGCTTGCTCTGAAAATAATAAAGTGCATTTATTGTTATCGTTTATGAAACTCAGTGATGATGTAAGAGAACCAAATATGCGTTCATGGAACACGAATCTCCCACCACAATTATCGAGCAACTGACCCTAAATACAAAACTTCACTATACGGACGGACCCATTTTACCCAAACCATATTACGTGGTTGAACCTAAAGGTGTTATTTGACAGGCACAAAGGGAGTATGAGATAATTCGTCTGGTTTACGTTAGCCTAAGAAAAATAAAATGTGGCAATATATGAACCAGGCAATCTGGGTTGAAAGATTTACAGGGATGAGTCCCAATCAAATTTGATTGAAATTAGTCGGGTAGTCTTTAAGAACGACTTGTATAAAGTAATTTTATATCTTTTAAGTAATGAATTTGCATAAACTTGAATTATACAGTGCTATAGGATAAGGATCTCTTTCCCATATTTTTCTCCTTTTATAAACAATGACCTTACCTGATACTATATATGCTTCTATCCAATCTGGTTTCAAAATATGGTCGAGTGTCTTTATGCCATAAGGTTTCCGAATCTCTATTTTCTTAAATGTTCAATCTATCAAGCAATCAATCGATAAATCAAATAAAGGATATAGTACACTTTATCCAATTTTACCTCGCCAAGTTCCTTGTTGATTTCAGTCCGTAGGCGATCCTGTACGTCTTGATTAGTAGCTAGGCAATATGATGCAAATGTCAGAAGGTTTGATGTCGTGTCGTAGGCAGCAAGGAAAAATGTGATTGCATTAGCTAGAACTTCTGCATCCGTCATACCTACAAATGAGACAGTAGTTGAAAACATTTGATTAGCAGATATGTTCAACCAACTGATGTTTCACAGGCTCCATTAATCTGCCAGTCTAGCTTCCAAATATTGCACACCAATGTACCAATGACAAACAACTACAGCTGATTTGACGTGAGTCACTGCAAACATTTGTCGGAATATTCAGTGTTTTGTGTTTGTTTTTGCTGGTTTTAATGGCATTTTGAACCCATTTTTGAGTATATCGTACCAAGTAAATGTGAGTTGAATATCGTTCCCAAGGAGAAACCAAGGCAGCGGAAATGGGCTGGCCTGTGCATGTATCGATCCCACGCTCACTGGACTAGAATTCCTTTCGCTCCACCAACGGAGCTACAGTGGTTGTAACATTCAGACCTGTAACTCTGACACATTTTCTGATTTTTAGTAGATAAGATGCACACATTCAAATACTTGTCATTGGTTGCTTTTAAAAGACATTTTTCAGCACGTTATTTGCTATATCATACAGAGGACACATATACTAAGTGCCTTTCCCAATGAAACATGGAGGAAACCGACCCAGGGTGGCCTGGGCATGTATCCAACCCACGACCCACCACCTGAGCTAAATCGGTTCAAGTGTATATAACTTTAACGCTTTCCATCAAGTTTTCATGAAATTTGCAGAACAAACTTACACTATAGAACACTTGAAATTGGGCTTATCATATAAAAAATATGATTCATTATACATGGGTTCATGGTATAGAGAAAATGATACATTATGCATAAAAGTGAGAACTAATGAGTAGATGGTAGTTTAATTAGCAGCTCCTAAGCACTCTGGCGGTAGGATAATTAGCAAGTTCTAAACAATCTGGCGGTTGGATAATTAGCAAGTTCTAAGCATTCTGGCAGTAGGATAATTAGCAAGTTCTAAACAATCTTGCGGTAGGATAATTAGCAAGTTCTAAGCACTCTGGCGGCAGGATAATTAGCAAGTTCTAAACAATCTGGCGGTTGGATAATTAGCAAGTTCTAAGCACTCTGGCGGCAGGATAATTAGCAAGTTCTAAACAATCTGGCGGTAGGATAATTAGCATGTTCTAAGCACTCTGGTGGTAGGATAATTAGCAAGTTCTAAACAATCTGGCGGTAGGATAATTAGCAAGTTCTAAACAATCTGGCAGTAGGATAATTAGCAAGTTCTAAGCACTCTGGCGGTAGGATAATTAGCAAGTTCTAAACATTCTTGCTGTAGGATAATTAGCAAGTTCTAAACAATCTGGCGATAGGATAATTAGCATGTTCTAAGCACTCTGGTGGTAGGATAATTAGCAAGTTCTAAACAATCTGGCGGTAGGATAATTAGCAAGTTCTAAACAATCTGGCGGTAGGATAATTAGCAAGTTCTAAACAATCTGGCGGTAGGATAATTAGCAAGTTCTAAGCACTCTGGCGGTAGGATAATTAGCAAGTTCTAAACAATCTGGCGGTAAGTCGATTAGCAATTTCTAACACCATGGCATTAGACTATTTAACTAGTTATATATAATTACGTATCGTATGAAATATAAGCAATAAGACCAAAATACTTATATAAGTTAGCAGAAACATGTACATAGTCGTTGCAGAACTATCATTTTAATAAGAAATATAACTGTATATTCGATATTTAAAGAAAAAACGTATCGTTCTGTTTATTCAATTATTTAAATATGCCAGTTTTATGTACATATAACTACATGATATACTAGAGCACACAATACATTTAGAATAAAAAGGAATCTTGCTTGCAGTGTTTAGTGATCTCAGAGTTTGAATTGCAGGTACATTTAAACATGAAAACAAGATACCTCGCTTTTTGTAGGCATCAAATCCAAGATCCTTTCCCTCGCTATCGTCAGCGTCCGTTCCTTCCTCCTGGTGGGCGTTTATCATTAGCTGGAGAAGATCTCTGTAGGTCTGATGAAGAGAAACTATAGTTGCTGATGAGCAGGAACTCAACTTGACTCCCTGCTCCGGTCGCAAAATTTGAAATTTTTCACTATATTGCATAAACCATCTACAGTAGGTCGCAGTGACATATATCTTGTACACAACAAACATTTAGTCTAAGATGGTGCCACACTGCAGTTAGAACAAGAATCCCACTAAGGGAATGACACTCCAACAGCTGATTTTAATTTGTAAGAATGCACGAAAAGTTCCAATTTTTTTTTTCTTGTTACTGCTGTGTATTAACATAGTTGAGATATACCTGAACGCGATCAACATAGCAGGATTGGTCAAAATGACTTCCTACATGTTTGAATTAACAAGGTCACAAGCAACCAATGGTATAAAAAATATGACATGACCTTTTACCTTGAATACCTAGTTATTCATCAAATATGAACGAATCCTCAGAGACATTGACAAACATATGGGTATGCCGAGTTTTTAAACTCCCTGGGCAAAGATTGATCCAAATTAGATTTAGCAGCATGTAGGATTTATAATGGAAGCAAATTTAATATGTACATCCCCTATTTAATAAGTACATGAACAAAGAGATTGACAAATAAAAGGTATAACAGTTGAAGCCTGGAACTCTAGCATAAAATACATTGGATAAGAAGCTTAAGTTAAAAAAAAACATCAGAAGGAAATAGTGATACTACGGATCCCATACGGTTGCTAGAAAAGGACTCAGAATATATCATGAGAAACATTTCTACAGATATTGGTTGAAACTGACTCAGTAATTTCAGGGGAGATGTCAAAATTACATTTACGTCCGTTTTCTATATGAGCAACTTGGTTACTAGGGAAACCACACAACATAACTTTGATAAAAAAAATGTCCAAGGAACATTTCTGTAAAGTTTGGTAGACAAACATTAGCTCATGAGTTTTGGAGGCGATGTCAAAAAACGCATTTTCCTCCTGTATATAATGAAGACACACGACTGCCAGGGAAGCCACCAAAAACGAACAAGGCTTTATAGGCCTGATGAACTTGACTCTGTAGTTTTGAAAGAGATCTCAAAACTACATGTTCCCTCGGGTTGTTGTTGAAGTTAAATGGTTGCTAAGGTAGACATCAAAGAACAACACGACGCCTGTCGCAGATTGCATGGCGCGCGATTGACGCAGTGCAATACCATACGTTCACGTGCTCCTTTTTTTACAGGTGATCTAACATAATTGAAAATCGAACAATTTCGCGACAATGTCAAACATGTTTTATTCAAATTAGTACAATTTCGCCTACCCCCGACTGCGCTTCTCGCCTATCCGCCAATGCTTGCTTTGTTGCTTGCATGAAAAAGTCGATTGCTTCTTTATTCAGTATGGGAATCTCTCTGAAAAACGTCTGCAGCTCTGGAAACATGGCTGAAAGTAGAATGAATTTTGACTGCAGATGTGTAATATTCATGCGAGAGAGAGAGAGAGAGAGAGAGAGAGAGAGAGAGAGAGAGAGAGAGAGAGAGAGAGAGAGAGAGAGAGATCATTTTGTGGTCAGCGCCCAGTAAATCATGAATCGTGACAGTTCGGCAGATATAATTGGTCATACTTGGTTGCGTTGGTTCTCTGCCTCTGCTGGTTAGGTACATCGTCAAAGGTATCTTCAAGACAGAGAGGTGTTCCAGCGTGTTTGAGATATCTTGAACACAACCACAACAGTGACGACAGCAAAATGTGATTCCTATGTATCTCATACGAGACAAAAGCTTTCTAAATTATTTGAGAAGCAGCGCTGCCTTGCACTCCGTATTTCTAAAGTTCAACGTACCAGCTAGTAAAAACTTTACATTTCTTAATCTCATATTTAAAGCTTTCTTCGCATTCTTTACAAATGGATCATCCGGGTTAGTCTGGGATTCCACCTGCAGTCCGAATCCTGTGCTGCAAATAGCATCCATAGTAAAGGCTCCAAATAATCTGTAACAAATAATTCGTTCCAATTAGTTGAACGGTTTGAACAATAGTAAAAGTATTTTTTTTCCTTTCCAATTAGATGATTTGAGCAATACCAAAGCTTATATCTTTATCTTAAACGGTTTGAACAATACCAGTCCTTATATCTTTTCAATAAGACGGCTTAAAAAAAATACCAAGCCTAATATATTTTCAATTAGAGGGCGTGAATACCAAGTCTAATATTTTTCCAGTTAGCTAGACAGTTTGAACAATACTATACATCATATCCTTATGATCTACTTTATTACTAGTCCCATGATTTTAACATTTTTACAAATGTACAGTATCCACAGTAGTTAAGTTTTACATTCATTTTGTCAGGTTGTGTGTAAACAAATATATACATCCGGAAATCTGCTAACATTTACAATTAGGGCAAAGCTTAAATAATCAATGTTTTGAATATACATTGCCTTCAGTAAATATAAACGTTTAACTTTTCACTTTATCGATAGATATTTTATTTATTTTATTTATTTCAATGATTTTTTTGTAAAGAACTGAACAGTTGACAAAATGTTCCCTCCCACAGAAAAAGTAACATCCGAATAAAAACGCTGTCCTAGAAGCCATATAAAAACTTACTCCACCATCTCCACTGATTTGCCTCCTTTAGACAGGGTCTTCGCACTTTGTATCAAACTATCTAAACACTTTGAAATGAGTGGTGTCATCTGAAAAAGTTAATTTTGTCTCGTATGTACATATAAGATATTTTTGTCTCTTTTATTTCTAACAGAGTCATAGTCATGTGTCAGATCAGATTTGATGAAATGATAGACTGATTACTGTTACCACAACGACTTTTTATTAAAAAGAATTACGCATTCCGTTAGATTGTTAGCAAAATATACCGGGAGCAACGTGAAATGAAGCTTTGCATCACTTTTATCTACGAAAGTCTTGAATTTTGTACATAATGAAAATGCCCAGCATTGCCATTGCTTTAAACTTTTCCTATATAACATCCGTGAGAATGCAGCTCAGAGTCAAATTCCCCCTCTGGCTATGAATAATAAGATTCGGAGCACAGTCGCATATCAGCAAGTCATGTTTTTATTTTTATTTTGCCTACTTGTCATTTTAAAGACAAATTCTCGCTTCAATAAATTATGCCGTCATTGTTTCCATTTAGCTTTAGTTGATGAATAGGTACAGTGTGTGTTTACAACGAATCCGAGGTACGAGGATTAAGCAGATCTCATGTGCAGTCCACAAACTGACCAGCTAGGTTTCAATTAACTGTATATTCGTAAATGACCCATCACTGAGTATTGCGACAATTCGAATACGACCAGACTTTGTACGTTTTAATCCAATAATGTAAATTGTCTTGGAGCGTTTGTAAATTTCGTCAAACGTTTTCGATTCATTGCTTTTAGTAATAGCATCTGAAAATTGTTTCCAGTGCATGCGCTGCTCTGCTTCTGCTTCGTTGTACGTTGTTATCGTAGTACTTCTGAATAGTTGTGAGTGTAGATGCTATTGTTATATTAATATTAAAACATCTCTATAATTGATTTACTCTTGTGATATACATTTCTCAATCTACTACATTCACTTGATATGTCAATGTCGTCATCATCACCATCATCATTGCTGCATTCGTCTATGCTCAAAGTTGGGGCCATTATTTTTGACTACACCCAATATCAAATAATGATTTTTCGGGTCTTTTCACAAAATGTTTACCAAACTGAACTTCTTGCTGTTCTAAGATAATTCCTAAGTTATTTAACTTATCAACTACCATAGATGTGTTCGAGAACGAATATACATCTTTTGGGCTTCTTTGATAAATCTGTATGATGCATTCAAACAAAAGAGCGACTAAATCTTTATTCTAACCTTTTTTTACACTCCAATCATCTGGCAAAATAATACTGCGACTCGACAGCTCCATAAATTCTTTATAAATACTATGCGCATCTATCTGTGATTTTTTTCCGCCGGAAATTGCCGAGAAATGTTCTCATTGCAACTAAACTGATGGAAACATCGCTTTGCCATTTCCGTAAAGTAAGGAAATAGTATCAGACGCAGATGTATGAATGCACATCAGTTTGATGCACCGCATCATTCACAACATATTCGTCTCTTTACGACGAAAGCTGAGATTCTCAGAAAGAGACTAAGAGTTAATCGTAGTGATACTGCCCAACGTGGTAACGTTTGGTGTACCAACATCCGGATACACGTGAGAAGAACATATTTTCATAAAATGAAAGTGCTAAGAAAACACTCGACGTTTCAACAATCAGAAAAGTACATGCAATTTTGGTTTTACTGTTATTATTATAATTTTCTAATGAAACAATTGAAGAAATTATTCGGTTCAATATCCTGAAGCTATTACAAACGTTGATGTTAGCGATGACATAAGGTTCAGTCATTGAGACGTCGGGGAAGTTATTATGTCGCTGTGACAACCACAGGATTGAAGGCACTTCATAATGACCATTATTTATATATTTTTTAGCATGTTATGGAAAAATTCCAGGACATTCCGATTGTGTACCAAATATGTTGCGACAGAAAAGGCCGAACATATTACGATTGTGACCTTTGTCTACTCCGAGGTTTCTTTCCCGACTTGACCGACAAGGCCGAGAATGTTTTCATTGCAGCGAAGTCACAATGGGAACACTGTTGACCTTTTCTGTCGTAATATAATTATGTTGTGCACTCCGCCAAACCGTTCAAATTGTTGTATTTTCCTTCAGCTACTACATCTCTTTGTGAATGAAATGACTGACGATATCCCGATTGAAGCGAACTGGTAACTTTATAACGTCTCCGGTACCAGGCTTCAATTGACAATATCATAGGCTGATAAGTAGGAATATCATGGCCTCCCAATTAGTCTTATAGAAGAGAGCGTAGAAGCGGTAGCCGGACAAATGGGTACGGTGCATTATGGGCAAAAGTACGGCTAATCTGAACATTCACAAAGGCAAGGATGCCAGTTATTTTAGGTCTCTCACAGGAACCGGAAGTGCCACGCAGTTGTCAGCGAACACTACAACGGCCAACAAATATCATTGTAATATCCAGTTATCATTGCATGGGTAAATTATATCGATACAACTTTTTTTTGCGTTGTAAGATATAATTTACTGATGTAATGATATTTGCAACATTGCTGTCGTTGCAGTGGTGTTTTCGGTCTACAGGATTTTGTAAACAGGGATTAAATCTTGAGACAGTTTGTAAAGAAGAACTCATTCCTGTTAGATTATAAAATTAATTTTCATAGATCTAAGTACTTAATAAGTATAATAATCTACATATAGGGATAATATCGTGTCTCGTACCTACAACATTGGCTTGACTCCATATGAAGTGTATGTCTGTACGTGCACGAGCAGTACATATATGGCATTTAATACATGTTCAGAAAATAGTCTCTCCATTTTGCAGATGATTCCACTCTTTGTTGACAAGAATCTTTATATTCTGAAAGAACCTGGATGTACTATCAGATCTCTGCAGACCTTTGCATGCCATTGCAACCATATTTGTATGCCGCCGCAAGGATATACAAATAAAAGTGTGGTGATGGTTTTTGCTGTTGTGACATTATATTTTATCTCTGCATATGAATTTCCACTGTTGTGATACTCACATTTCTCATTTTGTTAGAGCTGAAAGTTGGGCTGAGTGTGGATCGGAGAAACTTCCAATGTTCCCCTTGCGCCACTGAGATGGCTGAGTCGAAAAATTTTGTAACCCTTATTGTTCTCTGAAATTAAGCAAAGTTATAAAAGGAAAGAATTATTCTGATGCACTTGATTGATTGCAATGCCTATTACATTTTATCGACAATTTGGTTCCAGAATGTATGTATGTATGTATGTATGTATGTATGTATGTATGTATGTATGTATGAGAAAAGATTAAGTGCCTAAGGTTACACATTACTTTACTCTGTTTGCAGAACATATTCTAATACCTATAATATCATTAAGGTCCTTGAAAGCAGGAATTGGCTTATTAACTGTAACCCACTGCTTTACCACTCTGACATCAAAAGAAAAAGAAAACAAACGCAGATGACGTGTTTTCATTTTATCAGGCTTTATGCCCACTATGTTGCTGAGCAAAGATGTAAAATATATAAAAATGAAACAGCGGTTTTTCTGAGGCCTCATCCAGTACGACTACTGGCTGTGACACTGGTAACATTTTCAATTTCCAAAATTACTTGACGGCAAGGTGAACGCACATAGATTTTTTGCTTGGTTTATAGTTCATTGTAACTTTAATCAAGTTTGTCTGCATGGCTTTCAGTTCTTTGAAATAACATTAATAGTCCAAATGGAACCCAAATCCCCGACAGAAGAAGAAAACAAAAAACATTTGACCTTGAAGACAAAGTAACTGAGCAAGGTAATTCGACTCATTTTGAGCTTTTAAGCAGGACAGGGCTGGTTGTCTCCAGTGTCTGCTATGAAAGCGTGATAAATCATGTACTCAAACACGAAACTAAATGTAGATATGTAAATTAATTCGAAGTAGAAAATGTATGAGCAATTAACACATCACGAGGTGTATTTCAAAAGACCTGAATATTAGTGCGCTGCTTTAAAAAGTTCTTTATTAGTCAACAGTAGTAGTTGTGCACCTCAACACACTTTCTTAAATTATCCAATTATTAAATGACATTTTATATTCACTTTTTGGTATGTCCATACATTGGAAATCGGCACTTCCAACCGCATGGCGGCTTTCGAATTTTCTCCTCCTCGGCGAATCTTTGACAACGGAATTCGGTCAAACACCACTTGTAGCTAAATCAGGACTGTATGGAGAATGTAGCAAAATTTGGATGCTGCAATCCTTCAGAAATATGTTACAATGGCGGATTTATGCATCAACACGTCATAATCGAGTAGATAGATAACTCGGGCACTAGTGGGTGGCAGTGTTCCTCAACATTTGGCAATACTTTGGAGGCTTTAGAAATTTCAATGACATTAGCATTAGCAGAGTCATGCACGGGTACTTGGGTCACCAGGCCTTTTGTATTTAAAACTAATGGGTATAAAACTTTCTTATCCAAGCCACCTAAGTCGAGCGAGTTATGGTCTCTGCTCCATTTCTCTAATCCAAACTTTATTATTTTCTTGCGAGTCGGGTTCAACACAGTAAATCCATGTTTCGTCACGATAATCGCATCAAATTTGTCTGATCACTGTTTTCATATTCAGCGAGTAGCTGTTTGACGATTTCAACAGGATTCTGTTTTTGATTAACAATCAACAAATGTAGGGATCCGTCTTGCACATACTTGTCTGAACCTCAAATGGTTCTTCGGTATATTGAAAACAATCGATGACTGATTGCCGGATATTATATAAATATCCTCAGCTGTGTATCAAGCATCTTCATTAATTGCTCCCTTCCCAACAGCCACTTCCCGTTCACCAATCGCAGAAAATAGTCTTTTAGTACGTGGGTCATCTTTCATAGATTCGATGCCATCTTTAAAACGAAGATTCCACGTCAAAATTGTAAGAAAATAAAGAGAATATGATCATTAAACTTTCTCCAAGTCGGCCATGATATCAGTTAGACAATGTCCTGAGAGCGCCGGGTTTTACAGTAGGCTCCTTGCCCTGTAGCAGAACTGTTTCTCCTCAGAAATCTTTACGTCACTGTTATTTACCGAAGTTATGTCACAAGCGTGTATCTACACGTGTCCAGCGTGCTGTACGTGCAGCTAAAAGTTGCAGATCATTGTACTGAACATTATTTTATCTATCGATTGGATTTCAATTTATCGACAGGTTCAAAGAAATGAAAACGTTATAGCAAAATATTTAGAACTTTCAAATATCCCCCGTGTCGCAGAGTAGGCAGGTAATTGACATTCAATCACTAGGTTTTCATTGTTTTAATTTTAAAAAATACCCTCCAAACCCCCCAACCCACCCACCCACCCATAAAACAAAAACAACAACAACAACAACAAAACCCAAATATCCTGGCCTAACACCTTGCTATTAGCTGGTAAATAAGAAGCACAGTGTCTGCCTTCGAATAGGTATTTTGACTGCGTTAGGCATATGATAGTTCAAGTCATTTCGACTTTGGATGTCGTTTTACACGATTTGCTTTGCGACATCTCAATCAATCCTCACAAATACTACCTACATAGCTCTATCGCAAGAAAGATCTTGATTAAGTTCAGTAAAAATAATATTTTTTTTTATTTTAAAGCGGATGGATATATTTTATAAGAAGTGACAACATTCGCGATACTCAATGTAATAGACAATAGACCGACAATCCATTGAGACGGGGAAAAAAACCGAAGCAGGTCCACATGCTTTTTTCTGTGCCTTCAAATTCTAAGCTGGTCAATAGACTATTAACTGAGTGACTTATTTGTGTGTATGCGTATAAGTATTTGTGTAAAATGAAGTCCCATTTATGCATGTAAGTAGACATTTTAGAAGAAACAAGTTCTATCTGCACATGTTCACAGTTTCATTGTTCATTGAAAATATTCTGGTACACGACAGATTAGTAAATAATGTCGCCTTGAAAGAAAAATTTAATCTTTGAATTACAAGCTACTGAAACCTGTTGCGAGGCCATATTTTCCTCAGGTAACTTTCCAAATATAACCCATTTGGCGAGGGGGGTGTGTGTGTGTGTGTGTGCGAATAGGTTCGAAAATACATTTTTTCAAGTATACAGAACGCCGAACATATGATCCTGGTGTACTAAGATCGATATTTTAAAATCAGTGTGGAAAACAAGCGATTTGTAAACAGTTATTTCCAGCACGTCCACTAAATGTTTCAATCAACTGGATTTAAAACTAAATTACAGAAATCCCGAAGTGATCCAAATGCCGGTGATGTAGGATGGTAAGATTGGGATCGGTATACACTTTGCAAATGGAACAAATTGCATGGCACGATGCTTCATGTGAAAAACTGGTAACTTTTTGGATTTTTGAGAATTAAAAGAAAAAGTTTTTTCCTTTCTGGTCTTTAGTAACTGCAGTCATATTTTGATGACGGATCCGCATTATTGGTACAGACCCGAATAGTCTGGAAACCAGAATGAATTCGTACATGTTGGTTCAAATGGATCAATCTGGTTTTGATAAAATTTCGAAAAAGCAAACCATATTACATGACGGCGGACTCTTGATGAGCAAGCTACCACAGTTACCAGAGGCAGCACGCTGGACACAAGGTTTTATCGTAAACTCACATGGCTTCACGGCCCAATTTACTACTACAAATGTGATATGGGGGATAACTAAGACTATAAAAAGAGTTTCTATCCACTATAAGACACAACTTAAAGTGTAAGTACCCAATCATCAGTTAAACATGTATGTATCTACCATTATATGCATACATATATAAGCATAAATACATTGACGGTCTGTAGATCGAATGTGATTAAAATGCAAAACTCGAGTGCTGCCTACTAAAATAATATTTTTTTCCAAAAGATGTTTCACTAATCCTAACTATGTAAAACAAGTTAATACTTATCAATGTCGATCGTTTATATGATTCAAAACTTCAATGGTCAAAACGATTAGAAGTATAAGAATGCATTAAACTGGATAATAGTTTGAGACACAATGACAGCTCTAACGTACCGGTCTATCTGTAAACTCAGAAAATTGCTTGACCAGCATCTGTTTAATCATCTCTGGGTCCGTCACCATAAGCTGAGGAATATTTCCAAAGAACGTCCTGAATAATAATAATTATAACAGATGATGATGATGATAATGAACATACTGGCATAATCCTATGGTATGTACTATTTGCATTTACGTCTTCGTTTACAGCTTTGTTAAATTTTAGCGATTATTTGTTGATTTTGGGAGTAGGTGTTGGGAAGACATTTTTCAAAACCTACTAATTAGCCGCTTTCTAGGAGCAGATGTCAAAATCTGCAGCATTTATTAGACTTTATTACAGCATGGATTAGTTTCATAAAATGAACCCTTCCTAATTTCTTAACATATTGAATTCTATGGATTTTCCTAGGTAAAAGTTTAATAATTTGAGATGGAAATATTTCCTTGTGTTGGGTGTTTGGGTCGTGTTTTGTATTGCATGGAGTGAAGTACTAATATTCGGTTCGAAAAGGCTTACTAATAAGTCATGCAAATGTGAAACAAGATAACAATTATGTACGTTTTAAATTAGAGTTTCGCGATGTATTGTCCTTAGGTGATTAGAGAAAACTACTGCAATGTTCGTGCGTTTAAAAACATTCGATTTGGCAACAACTGTTGTCTTGATGGCCTTGGAAACAGGGGAAAACAATGAACCTCAAGTCACGCTTACGCAGGTATTTGATTCGCTCGGTATGGGAACTCCTGTGTGTAACAATATATAGCCTAACGTTTAACAGATAAAGGTTTTAAACGAATGTATTTTGGTATGGAGAGAGTTTCTTATTGTTCCATTCCCCACCAAAAAACATAGTAGTATAAAGTTCTTCCAAATAGGTACAACTTATACTTATTCCCTCATCTACTGCCCATTGAAAGTTTAGGAGTCACAGTTTTGCATCACAACTTTAAAGCAATACTAATAACTTTCTAAGTGTCTTGGTGTGTGTGTGTGTGTGTGTGTGTGTGTGTGTGTGTGTGTGTGTGTGTGAGAGAGAGAGAGAGAGAGAGAGAGAGAGAGAGATGCGAGGGTTACCCATAGCAGTTTCCATATATTCGCATCATCTCCATGTCCATTTCTTTAAAACCCTGAAAAAAGTAAAGAAATAGTAACTAATTAAAGGAAAAAAGTATTAAAATTAAAAGTGATAAATATTGCTCTTTGTTTAACCTGTCCTGCAAATGCTAGATCCATTCCCCTATGAGAATACGAATAAAGTTTTACCATAAAGTGAGCCAGATTAACATGAAATGAAATATTTAACAGGTATTAACATTACATGGGTTTCCACAAGGGCTGTTTTAATTATCAAGAATCCTCGCTCAAGAGTTTGAATCCATGTTTTTATGTCTACTGGTTAAAGTCCTAGGCTATTTAGACTGCAACTCATTTCATCATGGGATCATTCGATTATAATGAGGTATTTTACATCTTGCTTGATACGGATTGATAATTTTGACCCACCTACTTATCTAACGAGACCGATTAAAATTCGGGCTTTAAATCTTCACGTAGTTCATCAAGGACGCTAACTCGGTAAAAATTGGACAAAATCTGCAAATTTACTCAGTGTCAGAATTATTTGATAGTTTGTTGGGATTAAAGTTACCAAATTGATCAAAGATGTGAATGCTTTTTAGTCTACATAAAACAATAAGCTGGGTATTGTTTTAAGTGTCTGAACTTGAAAGAAAGTTGACCAAACAAAAAACAAAAACAAACAGAAAAACTAAAACAAATACTCATGTTACGTATCGGCTCGTTCAAAAGTAACAAAAGAAAAGAGTGAAGACAACAAGCTTTGTAAGTTTTAACAAAAATAATTTATTTCCCTAGAAAACACGGTGAAAAGGTGAAAATGTGAAATAGGACTTACGGTTTGTGAAGAAAATCCAAACATTTATCCTAGTACTGAAAAAATACAAGTCCTATCACTAAATAATTTTAACTGAATCCAGGTTCGAATTTTGATGACGTTCCAAGATGGAGGACGATGACGTCATATGAAGTCTTTACACAAATGTCCAGAATTTCATGTTGAACCACAATTTGTACTGTACTATTCCAATTTAGAATGAATTTCACTGAATGTCTTTGTCCTAAACCACTTGTGTAGTTCTCCAGGGAAAAATAAATTATTATTTAAAAAGTAGAGGAACTCCTATAGCTGTCATCTATAACAAGACACATCTCGAGCTCTACAGATGTAAAGAAAAATAAACTCTTTCCAGCACAAGAAAAATAATACCTTCTTCTCAAGGTATAAGAACGACTCTGACTATTTCACAGGGACCTAAGTGTTTTTAAACCGAACTAAGACGTCATTTCATGCACGCGCACAAAGAACATGTGGTTATTTCATCATCTAACAATCGCAGTACACGATGTAATCACATATGCTTAGAAAATGACCATGGCCACAACCAATCGTTTACGCCGGTTGTTTATCCAGTCGGCAATCTAAAATAATGCTTACGCAAGCCGTGAGTCATATTTACGTTCTAAATAAACACGATATTTCTTTCAAAAATATCAGATCCCGTGAACATAATCATCATCATAATAAAATATAATGATACAAAAATGAAATAAAAAGAATTCAAATTTTAACACACAAGTAATTAAACAACATGGTCGTAACACTCATCACTTGAGATATTGATATAATAAAACTTTTTCTTTTACATTAGAAAAAGAACTGAATGCGTGAGTGTTATCATTTCGTTAATATGCCTATTTCAAGTGATCTAATGGAAGCAATGGTCATTATGTCAATACCCCCACCCCACTTGTTTTAAGATGCAGAGTAAGATAAACGTAATGCTACCTTTCTCATTATGTGATGTAAGTGACCCAGGAAAGGAATAGGTGTTGGCCCTGATATTCCCAGCCGCTTGAAGTATCGCTGCTTGTGAATGGTGTATCTGTAGCAAAATTAAAAAGAAATTACGATAAAAAGTATATCATTTTTTTCCTTCTATTCTTTTTCAATGTATGTGTTAATTAGTCGATTAAATTCTAAAACGATAACAGATTTTTAAATGGTGAAATGTTCTGAAGTCCCTCAAATCATAACTAGTAAGATGACTAACAACCATCACTGGATTTTATAGTACAGTTATTTACTTTTCTCATCCATCCGACAGAATCCTTGCTAAAAGATTGAGATTCGTTATTCTCACCATGCGACAGAGAAGTCTAGCTGTTTTGCTAACGTTACTTTTCCTGTCTCAGTCTGGTTGTCTCAGTCCGGTCGTCTCAGTCATGGTGCCCACGCTCTAGGAACTACTTTTAAAAGATGAAATCCTTGTTGTCTTCTGCTGTGCCTGACGGAGTTTTTATAAAATCAAACAACAACAACGGCAAGAGATATATAACAAAAAGAATTTCACTCATAACGCATCTTAAGGCCTGTCCAACTTTGATAACACACCAAACAAAATATTTAGAGAAAGACAGACACATACATGCACAAGAAGTCGAGCAATATTTGGTATTATGCTAGAAACTATAGTTCGTTCCTCACAGCGTGGCGAATTTTATCCTATATGTAATTCAGTAAATTTTCAGGTCAGCGTCATTAACTGTAGCTAAAAGTACCTAATTCGTTTAAATACTTCGCGTGAAACAAATTAGGTACTTTTAACCACATTTAATGACGCTGGCTAGACAATTTACTGAGTTACAGATTGGATAAAATTCGCGATGCTGTGCAGGAACTAACTGTAACAGTAAACACTGTTCCAGACACACAAAATATACACAACACTGGCTACAAAAAGTCCAAACTCTCTCAAGAGCTACCGCAAAGCCGACAACAACCATGTAATGGTGCCAAATTTTGGTGAATAGCTTCTGTAGAATAATTTCACAGTGCATTCTGTCGGGGTCAGCTTGACACGTAAACATTGGGTTAGACTCGCCATAAATTGGTGACTGCGAGCGATTTGTATCATTTATGCTGAGGATTGGTTTTCCTATGTCTAGAAAGTTCAGTAAATGAATCGCTAATGAGCACATAAACGTAGTTAGGACAAGGAGCGAAGTCATTCTTGCGTAGAACTAGCGTACTTAGGGTCGATAGGTAACCCCAGTGCCCTCATTGAGCAATACTTTATTAACTACAAATTTGAGACATTTTTATGGTGTTAGCATGGAATCTTAGTTATCATGTCACCCCTTTCTTGAAATAAAAAATAATGCCTTTTAATAATAATAATAATAATAATAATAATAATGCATTTTAAATATACTAATACCCATTATATGCTGAACTATTGTACCAATTTATTTTGCATAGGGTTAGATTTTTAAAGAAAAAGAATTTCCCAGGGTTTTCTTAGTGGTATTCTGGCTGTTTAAAAAGACATTTGTTTATCTTCGGTATTGTTAAAATAATATTCAATTCCCTTTATTCTGGTTTATAATTGATGGGTTTCGTTTGGGTTATAAAGTATACAGCTTAGCCTTACTTCAGATATAGACCTTTCAAGTAACAAAAATAAACAACGCTAGCTCTGCATGGTCGTCTTTAGCTCCTGGATTTCAAAGATAAATCGTAAAAAAAGGACCAAAACAAACCCAGCAGATAGCTTTTTATATCATTTGTAATTCATTAATTGCACTTTCAGAAGCTGCGATTGAGTTAGCTGGCAAAATTCATCTTCCAGTTCTTAATAACTGCCAAAGTTAGTGTACTTTGGGCTAGTTCAGGCTGATTTTTCGAGCGAATGGGAGAAGCCATTTTGGTCAACTGTGTCCTTAGATCTTGTACAATTTCCACAAGTAGGACATGTAAAGCAATTTCAGCCAGAGTAGATGAAAGCAGCTTAGAGGCATGCCAGCATTCTCAACTGCGCATGCAGCAAATGCAAACAACTTCACCTTACACCTGTCACTCTACCTTACACCTGTCATGTACCTTACACCTGTCATGTAGAGCATATACCAATCTACATTCCTCAGATTGCTTCTGGGTTTTGTGTATTTACTAAATTATGCAAATGTAATTATTATGATAGGAAAAAATATGTACGGATTACAATTCTACATTATTATAAACGGTCAATCAATACTTCTTCACATAAACGTTATATAAAATCCATGCAAAATCCACTGATCTCGAAATCATGAAAATGTCGACGACTGATTGAAAAGATAAACAGATATGTTTATTTAAACATGAAAAATATACAAATTCGATTAATGTTGTGTTTTTTCACTTGTTCTATGGGCACGCGTGTGTAAGCCCACCACAAAGAATCTTAAATCGCATTGCACAGTCCCGGTCAAAACTTGGATCAAGGATAGAACATGTTAATTTGTCTGTTTAAACATCCTTCACAATATGAAATATGTGATAACTGTGGCCTATTTTTTTCATCATTTTTCATAAAACGATGAGTCTTATTATAAGCGACTGAATATGTAGCGAATTCACCTACTCCTACTTGCAAAACTAGCATACACACAGTCTCTCTCTCTCTCTCTCTCTCTCTCTCTCTCTCTCTCTCTCTCTCTCTCTCTCTCACACACACACACACACACACACACACACACACTGGTGTACCGAATGGGGGCAATAGGGGATAACCGCCCCGGGCGACACTTCTGTAGGGGCGGCATAAAAGAGAAAAAAGATAAGATGGAAAAGAAAGGAAAAGAAAAGGAAAAAGGAGGGAGAGTAAAGGAGGATAATATTTTGAAAATTTGGTCATGCCGCCGTTGATGATACCGCCGCCGTAAAATAAGCAGCAGAGGGCGGCATCTCGGACGTCTGCCCCGACCGGCATTTTAGCCCTGCACACACACACACACACACACGACTATGACGACGACAGGGTCGAGTTCGACAGATCTGAAAGCGCTAACGTGCCATTAAATAGAAGTGCCAGTTACATGTGCTGAATATAGCGTCATCTACGAGAAAATTGTGAACCTGCTGTGTGGGAAAAACTGCGAAATTACAGGCATGTTTCCCCTAAACTGGTGAGTCATCTGTGTTCATATTTTAAACATGTAATAAGTGTGTGTTTGTGTGTGTGTGTGTGTGTGTGTGTGTGTGAGAGAGAGAGAGAGAGAGAGAGAGAGAGAGAGAGAGAGAGAGAGATTTGGATTTTTAACGTAGCTTTAAAACATTTTCAGTCATATCGCTACGCTGCCGGCAGTGTGGGTCAGTTTATGGTGATGTCTATCACTGAGGCATGATGTCCCACCCAGTCACATTATCCTGACACCAGGCCGACCAGTCAGTCCTAACACTCGGCCGGTATGACTCGGCCGGGGTTCGAACCCGTGACCTCCCGCATCCGAGGCGGACGTTTAAACCACTTAAGCCACCGGAGTGGTGCACATGTAATAAGCAAAATTAAGCTCATAAATTTTTTGCCAGTTTTGAACGAGTGCCTCTCAAGTGTTTAGAATGATGCCGATCTGTCATTAAACACAGTCGATGTTATTTAAAATGCAAAACAAATACTGGTGTCATTCATTGCTCATTGCCTCCATACTTTCTGATGCCTCGCGTGTACTGAACGACCGATTGTCAATATTTCCTCGAACGTCCGAAGATTTTCACAATTTGTGATCATTAAAGTTAATAAAGCAACTTAAAGGTCACCGGTCATACTCTAACATTTTTCTTTTTACATCAGATTTGCATTACATGATTAAAAGTAGTTATACTCGCACATAAAGAATTAAAAAGATATCAAGTGTAAAAAAGAAATAATAATTTAATTACTCGAAATAGAAGTATACAACGCTGTTACTTCCCGTTAGCTTCGATTCCCAGCTAAAGACGCCAACCAACCGGAAATTACGTACATTTATTCCCACAAGACGAAGTAAATGCTTCTTGTTGTCGAAAAATAAAACACTATTAGCTATGGATAGGTAACATTTAAATAAAACTAATGAAAACTAATTTACTGATCAGCCTTATATCGATATGCATGCACGACGCACAAGACTGTGTCGCTTTCAAAACTGTTCCATTGTTTCAATTTATTTTCAAAATTCTCGATAATACAGGTAAAAAGGAATTAATGCTAGTTTCCCTATCTCGGTCGACTTTGTTAAAAAAAAAAAGAAATCAGTGCACTTAAGAGAATCCAAAAGAACCAAAGGTGGCTTCCTTATGTCGGCCGACTTCATAAAAAAAAAGATCGGCACACTTAAAAGAATCCAAAGTCAGTTTCCGGGGTTGGATTGCCTTGTAATAAAATAACCTTTGTATTTGATATACTGTCGGTAATTTTAAGCAATGAGTTTATTGCTCGCTGCCAGTTGTGTTTATTCCTCACCCGGGCTTCTATTTGTTTGCCATATATAATCATAATTGATACAAACGTTCATTGATATTTGTAGGGTAAATAGTATACACAGCAATAACTTGCTTTAATAATCTTTTTGTAACCCATGCTAGCGAAAATGTTATCATTTGCACTCACAGTGAATGTATTTTCAAATAATGATTTTTATTTGCGAGATACCGTCGTATGGTTAACCGGGATACAATACAATCTTGGTCATTTTGTACCTTATAACGTATCATGCGTGAATAGCAGGTTCCTTCAAGCAATCGGGTGATATTCCCGTCTCATTTGCGATTTTGTTATCTGACATAAGTGATACACACTACAGTAAGGATGCATACGCCAGCCGGCATCTGCTACATATACGGAGTTCGTGGATATATTTTTTCTTTCATAAATTTCGCATGATGAAAAAAGAAGGAATAAATGATAACAATGCAAGGTTAGTTTCTTTCATTATATTTTTAAATAAGTGTTTTGTTTATCTATTTTATTGTACCGTGCGGAGGGGGGGGGGGATTCAACATAAAATTATTTCGTTTCTTCAGTCTTGGGACATATACCTTAGTGAAAAAAAGTTTCACCATAAGTTCTGGGACAGAAAAAAAAATATTTTATCCTGTCCCGGTGTATACCGTAAATATAAATGACAGATTCTACAGACTTGTACACCTATAAATGATAAATGTCCCAGAGTAATACTTCATATTTCTTTATTTAAAATCCTTTTGAGTTCATATTGGTTATAATAATGCTAAATAAAGAGTTTGATCAAAGTCTACACTCTGCACGTTCAAAAAGTATTATGATTATTGTAAACATTAATATTTTACATTTGCAGTAACATTACTGTACCGTAATCATTTATTTTACATATTTTACTTACACTCTTTCTATCCCTCTTCTCATATGTACCATAGAGCTTTCTACGGGATTTAGGAGGATTAAGACTTTCCCATCCCTCACGCTATTCGATCTCACAGCTTGAATCCACTTTTTTGTGGTAAACAGGGTTTTTCAGAAAAGAAAGACCCCTTTAGTCTCATCATCACTCTTTTGGTTACATCCATATGCAACTCAGTGCACCATATTTGCTGTACAAAAGCACGATCGTAAGATATATCACATAGACATTTACGTGGGGAAATTAAACACTTGAATGGCTAGGTTGAATAGAAGGGATAAATGTACGTCATATCCGTTTTTGGCACGTTGAAACTACCGATTGTTTACGGAGATTGCCGAATAATTGTTTCATTTTAAAAAGTGGATTTTTAAGCCTAAATATTTTTATGGTGTGCATACATAACAAATGCATTTTTTAAATGACTATAATAATATCACACGTTTGTATAATATAAGTGGCTAATGACCTTTAACATATAAAGAAGAGAATGATACTGATGCCATGAATGGTAAAATTTCTCTCTCACTTCTATATTACTACAAAGCAGTGCTCGGACCCCAGGTGACCGCTTGGCTGGTTTGGAAGTGGGGATCAGTAGTTTCCCCCAGGCTAAAATAATGTACTCACACACGTACAGTTACTTGTCACTTGATATTTGACTATCGTTTTATTCTTGCGAATGTTCATTGGGTATTATGCACACTCTGAGTAAATAGACACAGATTTTTTAAATTTTGGAAACCCGCCCCACCCCAACACTTGACCCTGATCCGGCTCTGGGTCGAGTGGTCTAAGGCACTTGGCTTTATAGATTACTGAGATCTCACCACTGTCCGCGTGGGTTCGAGTCTCGCGCCTAGCCAATGCGGGTATGTGAGAATGCTGCCCAGGAACTTCCCGTGGGTCTAAAGCTCTTTCCTGGGTTATCCCGGGTTTTTACTGCACCAAATAATCTGGCTGCCATGCATAGTCAGTCATGTGCTGAAAAATGGCATTCAACCCATAACAACCCCCCCAAAAACTCCCCACTAAAAATTTAAAAAAAAAAAGACAGCATAGCACTGCCTACGTCAAAAATATGATGGCAGGGTGAACAAATACGTCTAGACTGCACAAGTGCTGTTCGCGTGGAGAGATACTAGTGCATATTTCAAACTTAACGATTAGCAAACAGACCCTGCAGTATGTTGACACTTCCCTGTTCTATACTATTTTGACAGAATCATTTCAGGTAGCAAACCACTACAGATTAAATAGTCTTCGATCAGCTCAGTCAAGCATACGGCCACAATTAGCTTTAACATTTCTTCAAACCTTATATTCTAGAGCGGTTCTTTGTTGAATCCTAAAATTTTGTATAGCAATATACTGTGCTATGTATATTTAATTTGTATTGTTTGTTGGCTCTTTTCAGAGATTATATGTTATGTACATCTATATTTTGCAATTGAGCTTAGTCCAAAATCAAGTTAATGGTCTACCTGACCAGTGAAATATATTTTGTAAACAACATAATACACATCTAATATTTTTCTATGATTACAGACTAAATATTCAGATCATTATTAATTGTAAACATGTTTACTTCAATGTGAGTTAAAGATACAGTCTTGATTCTGACCTTAGAAAGGTTTAGAAAGGAAATGTTCCATTAAATTGACAGGGTATTTCCAGAAAATGGTAATTACGACCCAGATAAATTGAGGGGTATATAAGCTCGTTTATATAAGGATTGTTCAATCCTGCCTTACTATCCGAAGTGGAATCAGCCTTATTGTTGTGTTCAGTTTTTAATTTGGGTAGATTTTTTTATTTAAATTATTATTCACTGGAAATAGAAAGTGCTTAATAGTATTCTTGGAGTAAAACATTAAATTTGGAATAATAGTGAATTCAGTCAAGGACATTTTGGATTATATTATTGTGGTACAAGAAATGACTGTTAACACATCGCCATATTCCATGCCATTGGCACATTAGCACATTGGAGACTACGTGCACATCAACACATTCATCATTGTAATTTATTTGGGAAACCACTGGAATTCAATTGGAAATTCATAACATTCTGACTTGTGATAGAACTTTTAGGACTATTTGGGATTTAATTCACAATACTGTAATTTTTTTCTTAATTTACACCTTATATTCTTAGGAAATAAATTATTTGTTGAATTTTACCAAAGATTTTGGTTTTCGCCCTTTTCTGTTGCTTAGTTTAAGACCACAGAATTGTAACAACTGTATCACACGATGAAAGCTGTATCGAGTGATGAATGATATATTATGTAACGATGAAAACTGTATTGAGTGATGAATGATATAACATGAAACGATGAAAGCTGTATCTAGTGATGTATGATATATGACACGATGAAAGCTATAACGAGTGATGAATGATACAATATGACACGATGAAAACTATACCGAGTGATGAATGATATATTATGACACGACGAAAACTGTATCAAGTGATTAATGATACAAGTGATTAATGAAATATGACAAGATGAAAGCTATATCGAGTGATGAATAATACAATATAACACGATGAAAACCGAGTGATAAATGACGATGAATGAAATTAATATATTGAAGATGATCGTCATTTCGCCCACTTACTATACACAAATTAAGGTTTAGTGTGTTGTGTTGTCGTTTGGCTATACAATAATTTATTTGAAGAAAACTCTAACATTTTCAACATATGTTAGCGATACATGCATAGTGGTTATTTACAGGTAAATTAAATCATTTGGTTTTTCAAGTTTGGATTGAGCAAGCTTAGGTTTGGCTCTACAACATTAATGACCAGAATGATTGTTAAAATCAGGAAAATATATGCTGACGATGACATCAAACTTAAAATCATCCTAAATACATTTCATAATATATTTTTCTTCAGTAATTCATTTTCAAAGTCTTTGATATCCACTTCTAACTCAGTATCGCTTATGTATGTTCTCTGTTACAAAGAGTCGGCTCATGTTTTCTTCTGATTGGTCAGTCTATCTTCTTCAAAATATTTAATTCGTTTGGAAACAGATTGTAAGCTTCTTGTCTTCAAGTTTGTCATCTGCTTTGACTAAACATTCCTCAGTGTCATTGTACTCCAAGCTGTTGTAGTTTCCCTTGTGTTTTTCACGTGTTGATGTGCATCTCTTGTTGTAGTTGGTAGTGTTAATTCTTCAAAGTATTCTGGGTTGTTTGGATGTCTTCCTTTAACGTGTATTTGTTAAATTCCACATATCCTAAGATATGTGACGGCATTATGGGCGTTTTTAAGCTATATTTACACACATGACCTTAGATACGTGACGGCAATATGGGTGTTGTTTAGGCACTATTTACAACCTAGGTAAATAAGATCCAGTTATAAAACATATCGATATTTGATTTACTAATTACCGCATAAAAGTATTGGAAGTAACATAGTATTTCACTTACTGTAAATTTGATTAGTAAATGACAATAACGGTGCGAAACAGTTTGAACCTAATACAACTTCACTAGAAAAAGCACAAATTACATGGTATATAAGTGAGACATATATCCAAGAGAAATATCTATTGAAGAAATTATAGAATAATAAATAAATATTTCAGGACTGTTGAGGATACTGGTGTGAAGTTTTATCTCACTAAACCACTGTAGGATATGTTAAAAAGTTGAAAGCAGGAAATACTATGCATGAAAACGAATTTCAGAATATGAGAAACGGAATAATATGTGGTTGCGATGCAAAGATTGTGTATGTAAAGCATGTAAGGAATGTAAACTAAAAAATATAGTGCTAAAGACTTTGAAAACTTCTACATGTATTTGAACGTGGAAGAGTGGTACAAATTCGTTATGTCAGTCCACATTATCAAAATTGTGTGTGTGTGTGTGTGTGTGTGTGTGTGTGTGTGTGTGTGTGTGTGTGTGTGTGTGATTTGGATTTTTAACATAGCTTTAACAATTTTTCAGTCATATCGCTACGATGTCTGTAGTGTGGCAGTTTATAGTGATATCTAGCACTGGGAGTAGTTAATGGGGATACTTTACGGACAATGGGAAAATGTATTACAGACACCCCTGGGATCGTTTACGGACAAGATTTATACGGACAAAATCAAAACCCTGGGTACGTTTACGGACAATGGGAATTTTCTATAGGGACAATAGGAATGGAACAGGTGGGGTGACGTCACGGTACTGGACACTTGCAATTATGTAGCAAGTACCGTGACGTCATGCCACCTGTTTCATTTCTATACAAAGTTTTATGCATTCGCGTTCGTGTCAGTGGATAGTACAGTACGTTTAATGCATTCGCGTTTGTGTCTGTGGATAGTATAGTATGTTTCATGCATTCGCGTTCGAGTCACCTGTTTCATTTCTATACAAAGTTTTATGCATTCGCGTTTGTGTCAGTGGATAGTATAGTATGTTTTATGCATTCGCGTTTGTGTCAGTGGATAGTATAGTATGTTTTATGCATTCGCGTTCGTGTCACCTGTTTCATTTCTATACAAAGTTTAATTCATTCGCGTTCGCGTCTGTGGATAGTATTATATGTTTTATGCATTCGCGTCCGTTTCCATAGATTGATGAACATCAATATACCATACCCAAATCATACAACCGACTAAAAAAAGAAAAATTAGGCAAGAGAATAATGTTTTTGGGAGTTAAACATAAATTGTACAACAAGTAAAAAAATTTTTTACGCGAGAAAGAATAAATCTTTTCGAGGTAGCGGAGTGGCCCTGAACTTACTATCCACACAAACGTACGGGAACGCATAAGACACACCATACATATTATCCACACAAACGGACGCGAACGCATATAACACACACTATACTATCCACACAAACGGGATGAGAATTAAAAAAAACCACCACATATACTATCCACACAAACGGACGCGAACGCATAAAACACACCATACATACTATCCACACAAACGGACGCGAAAGCATATAACACACACTATACTATTCCCACAAACGGGAAGAAAAGAAAAACACACCCATATCTACTATCCACACAAACGTACGCGAACGCAAACACACACACACACACACACACACACAACAGTAAAGGAGTTAGTGTTTATACTCACAATACTCTACATTCACACGAATTGGCAACTTGAATAGCGTTTCTTTTCTAGAGATCTGGTCAGCCCTGAGAAGGGCTGTTTTTGTTGACGGGGAGTGATGGCAATCTTTTTTACTGTCTAAGATTGCGTCTCCGTCTGGCGGCAGGCTTTCCTACAGGATAAGACCTGCTTCTGCGGAAAGAGAAGGAAAACTCTTTGGTGTCCACACGACAGTCAACAAAACCTCTGTCTGGTTCTTGCTGCTGCTGCTGTTGCTGCTGCTGCTGCTGCTGTTGTTGTTGCTGTTCTCTCTGCTTCTGAAGTCTGTACTTCTCTGTCCATTCTTCTTGTTTTTTCTTGATTTCTTCTCTGAAGACCTCTTCTAACAGGTCTTGGGTTATTGCTAACATCCTGACATTCTCTATCTCTCCAGGCTTCGGTATCAGGTTTAGCCTGACACGATATAAATTGACGTAAGCTTCGTTCAGCTTGGCTAGTCTGGAAGGCATCTTCATAGGTAGACGAGTCAACCATGGATGGCCAGACTGGAGACTGCCTCGCTTTATATGGTTCCAACGCGGACGCGATAGAAAACATCCCTACTGGATTTTTGTTGAGTCGGAACGCTATATAGCTCATGTCATGATGAGGGATAGAGAGAAGTCCAAGAGCATATATTCAGTGTTTTTTGGAAATCAAACGACAGACACATTTTTTTTCAAAACACAACATTTTTTGTTCAACAAACAACTAACAACTAACAACTAACAAATAACAATAATATCAAACAAATTATTTTGTACAAGGTTGACAACGTTGTGAAGTTAAGTTAGATTTCCACTGATGGAAGTCATGAGGCCATTAATGTACACTAAGTTTCCTAGCTAAAGACAAAAGATAACCATAAAGGTCACAATACCATCGATCTACTTTCTCATCGTTTCTAGAAGAGTGACGATCAAAATAAGTCACTAAATGTTCTAACGGATATCCAAGACTGCGTTGATGAAGAAAATGCACACAATATTGTCCACACACCATGGAATCTGTGCCTTGTAATTTCACATTATTGAATCGTGTCGTCTGGGCATTTCTTCTCATAAAGTCAATGATATCGTCTTCCAAAGGGGGTAATCCATACGAATCAAAATATTCCACACAATCCTCTTTAGGGAAGTAAACGGCTACCCAGTGTGTTCCTGGGAGATGACTGTCGTCCGTGTTGATGACATAAGCTTGATGGTCTTGAGGTTTGCGATGAGGTAGTTCATCTTTAGCGCACACGACAGGATTCCAAGAAGCAGTATACGAGCTGTTGTTCCAAAGGTAATAAAGTTCCCAGGTATCCATTTTTTGTTTTGTTGTTTTTTTCACAGGTAATGATAAGTCATCAATTCAATTCTGACTTTTTGTTTGGAAATCTCTGACAAGTAACCGTTTCTTCGCCTTGTCTCCCAACTCTGGGTTAAGAGACCTTCGATCCGATAGATTTCCAGAGCAGTCAATGGAGGGCAGGAATGATCACGCAAGCCTTTATACCACTCATGCAACACTGCTTCTTCCGAGATGAGACTCCAAGCCTCGTCCAGATACTCATCCAATTTTTCTTCTTGACTCATCATCATACATTTATCGTGTTGAATTTGACTGGGATGATCATTTTGACATCCATAACAATATTTCTTACTCAATTCCGTAATTTTTTCCGCTAGGTGTTTAGCAAAACAGGACACTAAATGTTGTTCTTGTTCTGGCCATCTGGACGTGACCACTACGTCCTCTTTGTCCTTGTCATGGGGTTCTGTTTTCACGCTATCCTCCCATTCCATTTCCAAAGATTCCCTACCGTTCAAAGAAGGATAAGGGTCTTCCATTGTTTCTAATAGTCTAGAATGACTTCTCTCAAACTGTTGATTTCAATGGTATTATCGAATTTGACATAAAAGATGACGTTGACCGTCTCGGCGAGAGCTTCTGCAAACTGAAGTTCCACACGCAGTTGACCGGATTTTATAGGGTGGAAATGTCCCTCGTTGCTGCCTTGGTCTGGAGTGAAATCGAAGGCCCACAAAGTGTCACCTCCTACATAATCTTCGTACGAAATACCGTGACTGGTGTTGGTTCCTAGTTGTCCGGTAGCTTCGTACAGGGACAAGTACGATCTCAAGTAATTCTTCTGGGCAAAGTTAGGTTCGAAGGGCCTGGTACACAAGGTCTTGCCATCTCGACTGACTTCGATCTTGGACACTCTGTAGTGCTTAAACTGGAAAGGATTTTGATCGTGGGCTCCGTTGAGGGCTGCATTACTGACGATGCCAACGATTAAGCGTTTGGGTAACTGTCCTTGGAACATATGACCTTTGATCTTGGATTGGAGTTTAGCAGCAATGGTGAACGTTTTCACTTCTACACATCGTATCGGATACTTGGCGGTCGTTCTGCTCAATGTGTGACTGATGTCGTTTCCCGCTTTAGGTAACACTTCTACGCGGCGCACGTAAAGTCTGGCTTCTTGGATGATGCTTTTGTACTCGTTGATATGAGCCATCAAATGGAAAGCGACACTGCTGCGATTGAGTTTCAGGCGAATATCCAATCCGTTCAGCAAATGCTTCTCTTGCAACCACATGTCCAAATACAAACGATCCATCAGTTCTAAACTATGACCTTGCAGGATTTTCTTTCGACGGTCGTTAAAGACCACATTGTGAGGATTGTCATCTGCTGTCAGGGCTGTGTCGTTAAACGTGTCCTCACCTGCGGTGTCAGGTTTACAAACCACGCAAGTATCCAGATGAGTGTTCTTTGCCTCTTTTCCGTACGTCAAGAGATTTTCCAGGCATGTTTGGTAAAGGTAAGTATCCATGCTACTGCTGACCAGTTTGTTATTCAAGTACAAATCCACTTCGATGAACAAGGAATGCATGAAATTGTTGACGGGAGCTACTGCGGCATCGGCTCCCGGATTGGTGTTGTCCGTTTTGATCACTTTCAGTTTCAGATACAAGTAACTGCTATTCAGATCGATGTAATCTTCGGGTTGTCCTTTGATTTCAAACTCGATGGGAGCTGAATCCGTCAAAGAGGAGACGGGATGAAATTCAACCCATTGGGATTCTTGCATCGTCATCATGGTGGGTAGCATGGCAAACAGATCCAGTTCCGACTTGGAACAAGCGCAAGACTCTCGGTGCATCATTTTCTTTTTTTAATAATCAAAAACGTCTAACTCTAGGACAGTTTTTCTTTTCTTAGTCTTTCTAGCTCTAGGGGTGTGAAGTCCTCTGAGGGGGTGTTTTCGTTGTCTTTTTCTGTCTTGTCCTTGCTATGGCGTCAGGGAAGCAGGAATGCCTGACTCGGCATCGCCCAGGGCATTTATAGGAGTTTCTCGTCGGCCCAAAATGGCTTTGCCCGTTTGAAGCGAGACATATTTGCCTGCTCTCAAGAAAGCTTCTTTAGGATTTTGTTTGTCAATGATGACATTTTGGAGAAATTCTTTACCTTGCGTCAACGCGGCATCTTTCAAGGCGTGCAATCCCCGTGTCACCATCGGTTTCAAAACGGGAGGCACCGAACGAAAGGCTGATTTTAACATATCTCCTAAACCATGTCCTCGCTGTCGAGCGACTTCTTGGTACACAGGATACATGACTGACAAAGGGTTAGAGTAATCGTTTTCGAAAATGGAGTTTCACTGTGACTTTCCCTTTGGTGAATGGAATATTTTGTCCCAGATCTCCTTTTATGGTAATGTTGACAGTGTCGAAATACGACTTACTGACGGGCAAATAGTGAGGATGTACAAATTCCCGGTGAACGTGATAGGTGTTTCCACCTTCCTCGTCAGCATTCGTGGCATAATCCACTTTGAAAGGAACGATACGGAGGTATGTCCCACCACGTTGTACTCCGCCACATCGGAGTATACAAAGATCAAATTCAGTCCATGGTTCATTTCTACAGGAAATCTAAAATATTTCGCAAAATCCGAGTTACCGGTCACGGCTGGTATTTCGTTTGTAATCTTGATCAACTTAGGGTCTCCACCCAAAATGTTATACAATTCAAGACAAAATGTAATGGCCAATACTTTGTCCTCTGAAAATTTGATTAGTAGGCTACGAGCTATTTTGTGGTATTCGATCGTGACACTTTTTCTAGTTTTCTCCAAGACTTTACCAAACATGGCATTGAACCTGTCAGCAATAGTGTTACCAAATGTTGACCACTAAAATAATAGCCTGGCGGAATTTTCAACCGATAAGTGGTTCGTTTAGTTTTGGGGTCTTGTGATTTCATAGAGTCAACTACACTGCTGCGTTCATCCAAGTGTTGTTGCACTTGCTCGTCATGAACTTGTACCGTAAAAGTGTTTTGATTTTCGACAATGTTTTTGATTTGGGTAGGGTGAATCATTTCCACCAAAGCCACTTCCCAATGGGCTTCGTGATCCAATTGAAAGGCCTGAGATAATTTGGCCGTGTAACAGCATAAGGTGTTATTGAGAAACACCTCCATGGAACTGTCACTGGGTAACGTTAAGTAAAATTGGTTGTTCATAATTCCACAGTTCTAGTGTCCGAGGGGTCACTGGAAGTCAGAGGAATGTCTAAAAGAGGATGGTTAGGGTGACTGTTGGGAGAGTGACTGACGTTGGACGCAAGACTCCCGTTGTTGTTTTTCCCGTTAGAGGAATATTTCAGAGACGGATTGGGAAGAAGGTAACCGATGCAACTGCTGAGTAAAATGGTCCACAGTTCTTTGTCTCCTTGTTTCAAACTCAAATTGGCAATGGCAGCACCGATGACACAATACACCACAAAGATTTGGCAGAAAAAGACGATTTGCGTTTTAGGCACACGTTCTCCACACCACACCTACAAGGGTTGCTTTTGTAGATCTTGCAGAGAAGAACTGGGGGAAGGAGTGGTTACTGCGGTTGCTGAGGCTGTGTTGAAGGGCATGATGGTCACTTCTTTTTATAGTCGATGATTTGCGAAGCGTTGATCCAAGAGTCAAAACTCGGAGGATATCCTTTCCAACGTACTTTGACTTCTTTGACACGTCGTTTTCCCACTTTTCGGGTTCTTCGATCGAGAATGCTTTCAATCTCGTACACGTCGTCTTCTTTTTTGGTCAAACGTTGTAACTCGGGTAAGTAAAACGTTCCTTTTAACACTTCCCCGTTCATGTCTTCCAATTTATAGACGGGAGGATGACGGCCACGCACACGTTCTGTGACACGAAACAATTCGGTGGTCCATTTGGGTAGGTAACCTTTGTCGAAAGTGCGTTTTGTTTTGCCAATGCGCACCCAATCTCCTGTTGCCAACACTCCACCTTTCTTGGGGACAGGCACTGTCGGGGACGTACCAAACAGAAGCTCGAAAACGGCCACTTCGTTGTCGGGAGCCACTTCCGATGCTCCGATGGTAAGATTGGTTGTACGCTTGGACTAGGTGTGGCAAGACGTCAATGTACTTGAGAGTGTGTTGATGCGTAAAATATTTCCACATGCGTTCTTTCAAGGTGCGTTGAAAACGTTCCACGATGCTGGCTTTGGTTTCGGGATTCTCGGTGGTGAAAAAATGAATGTCACGTTTCTTCAATTCCTTTTGGAAAACTTGGTTCAGAAATTCGGTGCCTTTGTTAGTTTGCCATCGAAGAGGGTGACGCCCGCTTTGTTTCAACACCAGTTTGAAGGCTCGCACTAACTCACTGCTCGATTTGGAAGTCAATGGCACGACCCAAGCAAATTTTGAAAAGACGTCGATGACACAAAACAAATATTTGTAACCACGATTATAGGTGGCCAAATGAGAGACATCGGCTAAATCGGCTTGCCATTGATGATCGATGCCTTCCACTCGGGTGCGACTTCTGGAAAATTTTCGTCGAATGGGTTTGTGTAAGGTGTACGTGGCTTGTTCTTGTAACCAGCGTTGCACTTGAGGTAAACGAACACTTTTCAGTCGAGTTTTGGCAGCACGATACAATTTCTGAACTCCTCTGTAACCTGCAGGATGGGATGGATCGTAGCAAATGCTGGCTAACACCTTCTCCATTTTTAAATAAGTGATCCACTCTTCGCTGATGGTACTCTGAAGTGGTTTAGAAACGGCTTTACGTGTCCGATGTGTCACAGGAGTCGAAGTCGAAGGTAGTTTTGGTGGTAGAGGCAGTGGTGGTGGTGGTTGCAGTGGAATGGCTTTGGTCTTATTTTCTTTTTTTACTTCTGCTTTCCCTTCTTTCTTTCTCACTTCTGTCGAAGGTGGAGTGGAGAACATCTTATTAACCCAAGCTTTAAGTTCTTCTCGTTGTGGTGTAGGGGAAAGGGTCAACACGGACGCTGCAATCTTACTAGGGATGAGAGCTGCTGACGGTGTTTGAAAGACATCTCTTGCCTCTTCTTCCTCAGGCAACCGTGGGGCAGCATCTATCTTGACCGCTGCGGGTGGTAGTGGTGGTGTTGGTGAACTTTTCATCAGGACCTTAAAATCTTTCAGCGTTGGCTGAGCTGTTTCGTCTAAAGCTTTCTGGTGAAAGAGTTGCAGTCGTTGCAACAACTGATCGTACCGTTGCGATTTTTCCGTTCCTGACAAATCGCTGAGATCCATCAATGATTGCAATTCGTGTTGTAACTGGGACATCTCGGTCAAATGAGGATTCGGAGGTAAATGAGGGGTTCGTTGTTCTTGCCAACGATGGCATTCCATCCATCGTTTGTAAGGCACTAAATCCAGTTTTCGTCCTTCTATTGGATTTCAAGGGTCACGACTGAGGTCTTTTTATTTCAGAAGTCCCTTTTATCTTCTTGACCTTTTATCTTCATCCCAGGATTCTTGACATTGTTCCCAATACTCCTTTCAGAATAGGTCCTCCTACGGTTCCCAGCAAGGGTCCCAACAGGGGTAAAATGGCAATTCCTCCGCGTTGCACCAACATCTTTTTCTTTTGACCAATGGGTATTTTCTTTTGGACCATTTGGCGAAGAACGTATCGATGTTTCGCTAAGCATTTTTTCTGATGTTTAGAGAAAGGTATCGTGCCTTTCAAGACATTTAGACAACATTCGCTCACGGTATCGATGACATCTTTTCGAGGCAGTTTGAATGAGTTGTTTTGGCATGGGTGGAGAAGCTTTGGACAGGATGGACAACATGTCTCGATGTTTGACTAAACGAGGTGGCTGTCTTTTCCTTTTCTTTCCTTTGGGGGTAGAAGAAGGATGTCTTTTCTTGGGTGACATCTTTCTCGGTTGGTTCGTTGGTTCCGTGGCACACAGGAAAAAATACACTAACGTCGATGACCTGTCACACGGTCTTTTATCCTTTTTTTGGGACTACCACTTCGTCATAAAGGTGATGATGTGTTTTCCAAAATCGCCAAAGAATCCTCCTTTTTGGTGGCTCCTCTTTTTCTTTGGACGAGTGTGTCTTTTCTGGGGGTGACGTCGATGTTTGGCTAAACGCTTTTTCGGATGACGTGACTGTCTTTTTCTTTTTCCTTTTCCTTTCTGGACAGAAGAACGACGATGGTGACTGTGTGCACTTCTTGGAGGGGACATCTTTGGGCGTTCAGGAGCACAACAACACTAAACCTATCGTTTTCATCAGATCTTTTTTTAATACTGGAATGCGACGCCACTGATTGTCTTTACGTCGTATCAACTTGATGACAGGCATCACTCGACGTTGGGGAGTTCGCAATGGACTAAATCGGGACAGTTCTTGCTTGGACAAATTCAGTAAACTCTCTAACATGCCCGATCTCTCTTGGACTTTGATTTTGGGGGCAGGTACTTTGTGAGCAGCGGCGACTGTCGCTAAAGAGGAAGAAGGTGTCACCGCTGGAGGAGAAGTTTTCGGAGATGCTCTATTGCGGGTAGAAGCTGTTTTCTGTGGACTTTTTCTTTTTCTGAGGCTGTGACCTGGTCTTGGCACCGTTGCTCTTTTTCTTTTTCTTCTAGGTACGTCGGGGAGTGGCTTTTTTCTGGGGCAGAACTTTGGGAGCATTGGGATTCCATTTTAAGAGGGAACGAATGATAACACATCCTAGAGAACCGCTACCTCCAGGTTTCAAAATGATTTGCTTTTTGGTTTAAGTGTCAATGCGAGGTTCGGCTAGTTGCGTCAAGGCTACTTTGTTTCTGTCAAAAACCGTTTAGTTTGATGTGGAATGTGAATGATGCCTTGCAGTAATTGACGTGCTATCACCGTAAACCATCCTAAGACTTCTTTAAGACTAGCTTCTAAGACACGAGCACATATTTGTGGATTTTTTTCGCGACTGATACCGTACAAGGCACAAATCATTTTGATGGGAAGATGAGACTGAAGGGACGTCATGTTGACAATGTGTGAGACAGACCCCAAGTGACCAAGGTTTTTATAGATTTTTTTGGTTGTTGTGGTTGTCGTTAAGTCGACGACGGGGACGTGTACACGACATGCCCACCGTCTTGGCACCAGTGGTAAAACAGATGGGTACAAAATCGCAAATAATCGGGAGTGGTGGGTTAATTCCACTAGTAAATAAGCGTGTGGGGTTTGAGTGGCATCGCCGTACGCATGAGTGAACCAAGGAGTTCCTAACTGTTTGGTTAACACTTGCACTTGCGATTTGTCTCTAGGGCTTTTAAACAATACCACGTAATGAGCATTGAGACTGATGGTGCGATGGGCTTTACTTTGTTGAAACAAATTTTGGGTGATGTAAATGACACTGGCATTACGATGATGCCCTTTGCGCGTAAACCACAGTTTAATTTCTTCTCCGTCTTCTCCTAACATGTCGTCAAAAATAACCAAAATGGGTTTGACTAGGGTCAGACACGATCCCGTCGTCTTCTCCAGGAATGCCTTCCACAAAGACGATGGAATCGCCTTGACTTTCTCGCAGAAGGCTGCACGCTGATTGCCACTCTTTGTAACACCACACGATCCTTTGGGGTGGACAATCGATCAAATGATGTTTATGTTCGATCAAACGTTTGACAAATTCGGTTTTGCCTGAACCGCTAGGTCCAGCAATGAGCATGTTAAAGGGATGGCGAAGATACAAGACCTCCCAACTGGCACGACATAAGTGTTCGTCGATGACTTTGAAAGCGGAGGAAGAGGGAGCAGAGACAGTAGAGGTAGCCATAGTAGTACTGAAAGGAATGTCACTTTTGACACGAGGACAGACAAGACTAGAGTTTTTATACTTTTTCAGGACACGTTTGTTCTCATCTTTAATTGTGAACAACACGAAAGACATAAATACATAAAAGCCAAATGGTTAAGTACATGAATAAAAGACACATCAAAAGGATCATAGTGGAATATAAACAAGTCTCTGTACAACATTTTTGGTGATCAAGAGGTGGTATCATAGAGACAGTGTGTAATGTTCTTATAGTCTCCAAACTGGGCAAAGTCACACAGGGGTCCTCCCGGAATGGTCTTTCGGGGTTCTCAATGACGGTCCTGTCCTGTCCTGAAGGGAGTGGTTCTTCTTCTTCTGGAACTGTCACTAACATAATCTATTGGTCTTGGACGTTGTCCCTTTTTATATGTTGACCAATATCGCTGTGACCTTACGGTAAACTGAAGTGGTTGGGAAGTCTCACTCGCCTCTGGTAAACAATTTGATACACTTTTTCCAAAGACCGACTGACAGTTTGGTGTGAGGGTAAACGTACAATCTTGTGCGGTTCGTGGGTGGTCACTTTAAAATTTCCATCCTGTCTAGACTGTAAAGCTTCTTTCAAGACGACAAAGTTCACCAATCGACTGGTGCGATAATTGAGAGTCAATCCTTTCACTTTACACTCTGTGTGCACTTCTCTTTGTGGGTCACGGTATTCGTAGCCGTAATTTTTGGGACCGCCACTTGCAAACTTAGAATCTTGTCGTCAGGATGCTCGTCCGTCCAGGCTCGCAAACGGTCTCCTTCGATGTTAGGGTGTTGTTGACCCAGGCGATCAATGTAGATGCAAATGTCCGTATCAAAATACAGCACACGATCTCCTAACAGTTCTAAAGTTTCGTACAGTTTTAAGAGAGCATGGGCTGTCACGTAAGCCGCAATGATGACATTTCCAAATTCGTCGGCTTCTACAAAGTCCAGTTCTTCTTCGTAATTGACTAAGATCAAGTCCTCACGAACGACGTCCACGTGTTTCATGTATTTAGTTTTGTCGTGAATCATCTGGAAGTAGCGGGAAGGTTCTGTCAAATACTCCGTCTTGGGTAAACACGGTCTTTGTGCCATTTTACACAAGCAATTTAACATCACTTTGGCAAACAATAGCCTTCCTTCGTTTTTCTTGATGTGGTCTGAAGTGATGCCTTCTTGCTCCCAGTATTTGAATTTCTTTTAGCCTTCGTGAGTGTGGCACCAGGAAGGATAGCCACTGGCTTCTTGTTTCAGTTTCAAAAAGGCATTCACGTAGTCTGCGAGTCTCGTCGCCCTTGTGGTATTTTTCTGTCTTGCGAAAGTGGTAAATTTCGTACACTTCTAACAATTGGTATCCCAGTTCTAGAGCTTTGAACAATTCCACGCTGACCCACGTTCCTGTCTAGGCGCGTTCTTCCTGACTGTGCTGAAAGGTCGGTCTTGGTTGCATGTTTCGGCACAAGTACGACACAAGGAAAACATCCGTTTTCCTTGGCAATGGTGAGGTAACACGGGTTGGTACAAGTTCGTGAGAGGCAAGACTTTGCACTTGATCAATCCTTCGTATTGTCGAATGTTTTCCAGTCAATGTGTTCCGTTAGCAATTGCGGGTGCCCTGCGGGAAAGTGACAATATTTGCACATGTAAGGATACAGCGAACACACGTCTAAGTATTTGATTTCTTCTCCTTTCTCCTCGTCGGCTTGGTACAGCAAACAGGTGGCATTCGTCCGTCCTCCGTACAAGCTGTCCCGTGGGTTCAGTGGGTCCACCAGTTTGTAACTTTTCACGATGCGTTTAAACTCGGGATCGGTTTTCAAACGGTGATCGTACTCGTGTTCCCACATTTCTACCACTTTTAGTATCCTTGTCTTCTAACTTCATGCGCCGCTGACAAGTAGCCTGGTACAGTTATTCCATGGTCCGTTGTAAAAACTGGTTTTTAGTGTTACGTTGAGGGTAGCAGATGCGACATCCGTGAAATAAGCAACCGTTAAATTCGTACACGATCTGGGGGTTTTCTAAGTCCCAGCCATCCACCGAATACCTTCTGATGGTTTTTCACCTCCTCCGTTGCGAGCATGTTGCATCCATTTATCTTCCTTGTCGCACAAGTAATGTAGCCAGCGTAGGGCTTTGACCGAGTATTGACGTTTGACAAAGTTCGTCTTTTGAGGACTTATGACAGCCAAAGTGTTTTCGGGCAGGAATCGTTGGCGGTACACTAAGGAACAAGCTTTGGCAATGGTGCAAGCTTCTTTCAAAGGATCGATTCCTCCGTGTTCCATGAACAGTTCTCGAAATTTTCCACAGCAACGCCGTAAAATGTCGGAACGACAATTCTTTAACATTTCTTCCTGAAAGTCGAAAGGGTCCGAGGCGTGAGTGTGGTACCAAGCGTAGAAAGATTCTAGTTGTTCGGTACGCATGTTGTCGGGGTCGTAGTAGTGAGCCTCAGGCAAATGGGGCAGAACGGCGTGTTGATTGGCTTCGGTATTGAAAAAGTGCGAAAATATAGCCTTTGGTCATTTCTGTCATTCCAAATGTTTTAGGCATGCGACTCAAAGGCATGGCCAAGTAACTGATCGAATCTTTAAACTGCACTTGTCCCACTTGCATGGAAATAATTTTGGCTCCATTCAAAGTCACTTTAGGACTTTCGGTACTTTGTTCCGTATAGTGTCTCAAAAGAAACTGTCCATTGTATCCCGAGAAATTGTGAGCCATCACCGTGGCATAGCGATGACAATCTCCTTAACGTTCGATGTCCTCTTGACTCCACGTCTCGTCGATATGGTTCAAGATCCATTGAGCAAAATCGGTCAGCGTGTTTGGTCCACGAAAGATTTTTTCACGTCCTCCAGGAATCTTGCTGCAGTGAGGGCAATGAGTAAAGATAGGCTCTTGGATGCACTTCTCGCACGCTCGGTGAGCCACGCAGAAATTAGGAATATGAATGCCAGTCTCTTGCATGCATTTGAAAACGAAAAAAGATGAAATTGCCTTTCTTCTGGTCATTATCTTTTTCTTCATGTTTGGATTGGTATTTTTGAATGTAGCACTGGTGTTCCAAGTCCACGATTTAGCGACAAATGTGACATCGCTTCTTTTCTGAACATGCGTGCGCCTTGGCACTGTTGGTACGTATGCCTTGTCCACAAGTAGGGCACAATCTCAGGAGTTGACAAGCACATTTCTGCTGTGAACCTTGCGTCTTTAGATGTTGTTGGTAACAGGCAGGGCTGACAAACGTGCGTTGACAAACTGGGCAATGCACTCGTGGTTGTCCTTCGTCAAGACAGGGTTTAGAGGCCAAACATCCCTCACATTTCGATCCACAATGCTTATGTTGCTCTCGATTGTTATAGCCAGAATCACATTTCTCACAGTAATAACCGTATCCCAGGAATGCAATGATACTGGTAATGGCATCAAAATGTTCATCGTGATGATAGACGTGAATGTATTTTCCGTCTTTGAAATCTTTGCCTCGAAACAACAGAGGTCCGCGCACTTCTTGAGGGTGTCCTTTCAAGGTGTAGCGTGGATCCAAGACGTCTTGCAATTTTTGCATTTCAGGAATGCCACAAGTGGTGTCTTTGGATATCGCCGCTTGCTGTAACAGGAGTTCTGCTTCTCTTCGTTGTTTGGTTCGGCTAGATTTCTGAATAGTTTGCCAGGCTCTTTTCCATTCTGCCGTGTCGTTCTTGTCGGCATACGTTCGTCCCACCACGATGACACGGGCTAAACACATCTGGTCTTGAGGATTGTTAATTCGGACAAGACTCTTTTTGGTACTGCGAAGATTGTCTACCAATAACACCTTTTTGCGTCCTGACCCTTGGGGAAGAGACACGTGGGTCATGAACAGTGTCGCTTTTCCATCGGTGATGTGAAACTTGTCGTTGGATTGTTGTGCGTGTTGAATCTTGTCCATGACTTTGGAAGGTGTCAATTCTGCCGGGCTGCTAAACTCGATCCAAACGGGGGATTTCAAACTGTCGTGATGAATAGCAAGTCTCAAGCGATTGTCTTCTTTGACTTGACATTGCTGTTTCAATGTGGTTAACAAAGAATCCCACACATCGGTGATGAACCCTTCTGCTTTCTCCAACGGTACGTCGACTTGAAATCTTTAAACTTCACTGCGTACGTGTAAGCTGTAGTTCTAAATGTTCTAGAGGAGCGTTTGTCCGTCTTTCGAATGTGAAAGTAATTTTCAGGGTTTACTGGTGGTGATGGACTTTGACTTGGTGTAGACTCTCTGGGTCTGGATTCTGGATCACTCATCTCATCTTCAAAATCGCTAGCATGAATTTGAGCCAAGACTTCAGCTACTGTGCGAGGCGATTAATCACGTTTCGTGCGAGGCGATTAATCACGTTTCTGCCTCTTACTTTCTTCTCTTTTCTTTACGAAATGATGCGATCGTTTCATCTTGACTGCAAAAAGTCAAATGACTACATTTGAAACGCCATGGACCCCTATATATCCATGGCATGCTCAGTGTATATATAAAGGGCTGGTGCCTTCCCTCTCAGTATTCATTTCACTCTCAACCCGATCAGCATGATGGAAGAGCCCACACAAATCGAACTTCTGATTAGAGCTTTGCGAGGTGTCATAAGAAAGTTTTCTTCAGACAAGCCGACGGACTCCTCTCCCTCCTTTCGAGATAAAAGTCAAGATACTTGCTATATCTGTCAGAAGAAAGGGCATTGCGATACAGAATGTCCAGACCGTCAAAAAAGCAAGACCGGTGTCAAAAGAGACAAAAGTCAGGATACCTGTTATCATTATCAAGAGAAAGGACATTGGTCTTCAGACTGCCCTAAGAAACAAGAGGAGCAGGAGGAGGAGAGGGCAGAAAAAGAGGCACCCTCGGCAAAAGAAGAAACCCGACACGTTCAGAGAGAGAAGAGAGAAAAGAAAAGAAGACGAGAAAAAAGTCAGGAAGAAGAGGAGGAAAAAACTGTGAAAGTGAAGAAATTCAAAAAACAGAGAGAGTGAAAGAAAAAAGACAGAGAAGAGTCTATGAACTTTTAAAAAGTGTTGTGTTGTGTTGTGTTGTGACATTGAATTGTAAATATTTGTATTAGAATAGACCAGACTGAAAAAACGTAAGTGTCTCATGGTTCCGATTGTTTAGAATAAGGGCCTACACTCACGCACTCACACACGTACATCATGGAGCAAACAAGGGATTTTTGAGTTTTAATTGATTGAGGCAAAATGAATATTATCTCTTTTCGAAAGAAACGGAAGAATGAGAAGAAAAAGAAGAGTGTAGGACAGAAAATAAGAAGTTGGTGGAGGAATAGAAGAAATTAGAAGACAAAGAAGAAGAAACCCAAGGGCCCTTTTCAGGGCCACTTCATATACCTCGAAAAGATATTTATTCTTTCTTGCCTAAAAAAAAAATAATGTTTTAGTTGTTGTATAATTTATCTTTATCTCCCAAAAACATTATTCTCTTACCTAAAATTTGTTTTAGTCGGTTGTATGATTTGGGTATGATAGATTGATGTTCATCAATCTATGGAAACGGACGCGAACGCATAAGACACACCATACGATCCACAGACACGAAAGCGAATGCATTAAACTTTGTATAGAAATGAAACAGGTGACACGAACGCGAATGCATAAAACATACTATATTATCCACAGATACGGCGCGAATGCATAAAACTTTGTATAGAAATGAAACAGGTGACACGAACGCGAATGCATAAAACATACTATACTATCCACAGACACAAACGCGAATGCATAAAACTTTGTATAGAAATGAAACAGGTGACTCGAACGCGAATGCATAAAACATACTATACTATCCACAGACACGGACGCGAATGCATAAAACTTTGTATAGAAATGAAACAGGTGACACGAACGCGAATGCATAAAACATACTATACCATCCACTGACACGAACGCGAATGCATAAAACTTTGTATAGAAATATGCATTTTCCCATTGTCCGTAAAGTATCCCCATTAACTACTAATGAGGCATCATGCCGCAAACATATAGCATGATCTCGCACCCAGTCACATTATCCTGAAACCAGGCAAAAGGCCCTAACACTAACCTCTTAATGCTGACAGCCTCGCGAGACAGCTGGTAGTACCATTTTTATAAGTCTTTGGTATGACTCAACCGGTGTTTGAAACCGCTACCTCCGCACCCGAGGCGGACACTCTAACCACCAGGCCACCGGAGCGGTTCCAATCAAAATTGAAAGGTCTTTGTTTACTAATAGAAAATATGAAGCAAAAATTATTTGATTCTAGCAGAAACATTGACTAATTCCTTGCCATATAAAAATCAGGGTTTTTCACCTATGGTGAATAAGAAACAATCACTGAATTTTGACCAAAATATGATGCGTGAACTGACAGAGCTATTCTATATGAAAAACAATAGTTGAAGAGACAACAGGAGTTTAGCAAAAACGGTATGCACATGATATGAGAAGTTTAAAGAATAAATTCGTAAAGTTTAACCATAACAAAATAGAGTAACAAAATTAAGCAACAGGGCGATGATAAGGAAGAAAAGAACAGTTAAACGTATTGCTCGACGTCATTTACAAAGATGGCGACAAATCCGGATAACAAACAAAAATCTCTTTACGATATCTTTGACACATAAATTGAAAGGAGTTAATAGCAAAAACCTCTGTCTATTTTTCAACTATGTTCAATCATACACCAAGGAAACCCTCCCTTACATGCAAACACGAATAATTTAACTCGGCATTAGTTCGGTTTGAGCTAAATGTCAAGATTAGTAAATTGATCTTAAGAGAGGAGACGCCGGTCGAGGAAAAACTAAAATTTATTTTTTCAAAAAAACCCTAATTTTAATAAATCATGAATAGAATAGATATGGCTGTAGTGTTAAATGCCTTGTTTTATGATTTAGCAACTCATTTCGAGCAAACAATACAAAGAGAGTACCGAATGGGCTTTCGACAACTCGAAGCTTTCTTCACGAAAGTTGATAAGTATGAACCATTAACCGGTAGCTCTTACAGAGATCTGCCTGATTGGGTAAAGAATATAAAAGACTTGTATCAATGGGGAAAACAACGACAATAAATGGTTCGTATATACAACCGAATGAGTTATAAACACCCAATCTAGGGACTCGCCAAGGTCAACCAAATATAATATTAACAAGTACAAGCACATAGCCATAATGATCGTGAAGAATGTCACTTTCTTCCTCAAAGCTGTTGATGCAGACATTTTATGCAAAAGGTTACTGCTTTTGATGAAAAACGTGCCTTTATAAGCCGGTGCAATTGTTTTGGTGAAAGAAGCGCGATGTCCGTGAAATATGCGACTCTTTTTCACGAAAAAGGTAACAATCTTCATCATGAAAGTCTGATTTTTTCGTGAAAATAAGGATTCATCACAGCACTTTTTTGCAGGAAAAATCCTTCATATCTGTCCTACTCGGCCATTGTGAATACTGTTGTAGTGATAGCCTTTTCGTAAAAGAGTAAAACAGCGCAGGATAAACATATTTTGTTGAAGAAAACAATTTCTTGTGGAAATAGAAGGCTTTGTCGCAGAAAGATAAACGGTAATTGTTTCGTCAAAGCTGTTTATCATGAAAAACCGCTGTGTTCAAGATATACGAGGACAATGACATGAAGCAAACGATTTTCTTGTCACAAAGGTATCGCGGTACATCATGTCATTAATATATTGTGGTATAATATCCCGATATCACAATAACATCTCTTATTCACTATTGCTAACCAGAGGCACTCGTTTCTGTCAGTAAACAAGAAAAAGGAAATTAACGACAACACCGTCTATCATTCTACCCGTTAACACAGGATGACTACCTCGCGCGGAGAATAGACTACATTCGATTCTGATTGGTGGTTATTGTTTGTTCTAGTCGAGGGTAAACAATTACTACCAATCTAAACTTAATGTAGCCTATGCACTGCGCGACATACACAAGTATATAAAGTATACTCTTCAAACTCGATCCAACTAGATAAGATACGAAGCAACAGAGGAACTTGGAGTAACAGTGACCATTAAATGATTAGTGAAGTACTTTAATCGTACATGGGCAAAAAGTGTGGAATGTCTTCTTTACCGTGATACAAATTGTGAGCGGCTGAATATGTACCAAACACTTTAAGCAGAGAGATATGTAGTTCATAGATAACTCTACTAGATGCAAAGTATTATCACGTTATGATTGTCATATGCATTTGAATACAAGTTTCATAATAAAGATATTAACTCACATCAGTAATAAAGCAATAACCATCAAAATCACCATTAACCAGCTGGGCACACTGAACAACCCTAACACCTCCATCTTCGCCGAGTAAGTTTATTTTGATCAATTACAATGTTAATCAGCGGGTTGTTTTTACTGCGCAGCATGATGTACTTGTAAAATCAACATGTGTAGAGAATGACGGCAGACAGCGAGAATCTGAGCTGGCGGTGTGAGATATATGGAGAAAAATCTCTCAATCTGATACTTAAAAAATCAAACAAACTGACACCTAACGTATGCATAGAAACGCTGTATGAAAATAAACAAAAGAATCGGACATGTACATAAAACCTCAATTTGTTGTTTACTAGGCAAGGAATTTTACCAGCTGTGATATAATAGTAAGTGTCTGTATACCATATGAAGATATGGTAGGTACAGTAAGTGTCAGGCATTCATAAAATATGTATGTATACCTTATGTAGATATGCCGTGTACAGCAAATGTCAGGCAGGACATACACAAAATATCTCACGCTAGTTGCTAACTCTACAGTATCGGTGCCAAACACATCTAACACATGAAGCGTGAAGTGCCTAGACCTCTTATTTACCATTTTGTCACTAAGTGATTCTTATGTCTCGCCTGCTTTAACTGAGAGCCATATATAGGAGTCTCATTTCAATTAGCGGAGAATATATCTGCAATGGTAAAATGTTGTAGTAAACGTCATAGAACACACGTCATAAAACTGCAGGTATTGCATAATCAACTGTGGAACCTTCGTTCCCATATAATAAACAAGCTCGGCCTCAAGAGGGCAGACTGGGTAATGTTTTCTTTCGAAACATTATGAGGTACAAACGATATTTCAATCTGTCTTTCTTTCATGTTTCTTTTTTTTTGGGGGGGGGGTAATTCACTTTGCCTTCTCTTGCTGCTCCTCGTTCGTCTCCTTTCATCATCCCCTGCATTTTTCTTCTCCATCTCCTCTACTGTCATATGACTACCGTCATGTAAAACAACAAAATGTGGTTCCCGCTGGAGAAGTCACACTTTTCGTTTTTAAATTGTAAAATTTTGACCTTTTTAGAGAGCAGCTATTATATGGAGTGTATTAAGGTCTGAAACCACGTGACAGCTGATGTGAGTCTAATATTGTGTACATAGACCACATGATCAGAGATAAGTAACCGCATGATATGACCGTTATGCAGAAGTCAAGTAAGCAGAGTTGGAGTGCACGAAATGATATTGACCTAATACTAGGTACGGTCCTGTATAGGGGTGTTTCAGTTACCGTAGAGAACAAATGGACAACTACAATCAATGTATAAGGAAATTTTTGTCTTACGTAATTTAAAAAGGAAAAACACCAAGGGAAATTGCGATATTAGTGCTATGCTGGGCTTCATTACTATGCTTGGTATTGAGTGCATTGGCTTTTTGTATGTTAGACAGAGTACCCGAAACGGACTTCGCACTTTCTATAAGTAATGACTATCTAATCTACGTCTTGTTTGCACAATTTATTTGAGATTTTTAAAGATAAACAAGACCGGATTTGTGGACAAGTACTCTCATCTTTTAGTGAATCAAGCTGCGCATGTTCAATCACGTGTGTGTGTGTGTGTGTGTGTGTGTGTGTGTGTTATGCTATAAGCCTATGCAAATTTGCATGAACCAAATCTCTGAGCCAGATATCAGGCGCAAGAGGAGTTACATTATTGCATATGCATAGCATTCCGTATGTTTCAACAGCCACTGACTTAAAATTACATAGGTCTGAGACAAAAACCGTCTAATCAAACCAAAATATGTGCTTCACCAGTCAAATTAAATCAGCATGCTATTCAATGAGATCAGTTCTATCAATAGACGGATTTAATGTTCCGATATGAAGATTTATTAACATATCACAAATACTAACAGCAGCAGCCGATGTTGGACCTACATGAACTATTTATTTTCATCTCCCTCTACAAGTGCGAACTCTTTCTTTAATGATTCTGTCATCATATTGGCTCACTTAAACATTGTCTATATCAGGAGTATACATAAGTCAAGTAAGACAGTCAGCCTTGCTATGTATATCTATATTTTGTGTTACTTTTGGTATATGACTGTATCTATTTTGTGTTTCACTTTTGACATGTAGACTGCATAGGATCTGTAAACAGGCGTTGTTTAGTTTGTAATAATAAACTTGTTTTCGAGATTGGAGTTTTTATGGTTGGCTAGTTAAGGTGGTTGAGTACTGCGACATATGTCATGTGATTAGGAATTGTTAAATGTTCGATGGAGTAGTAAGGTTTGTCACGTGGCCTTATATTGCGACATGTAGTCGTAATAGACTCTTGGTGATGTATAGACGGAGAGAACTGAGCAGTTAATTCATTCCTAATTCGCATTCTTATTTCATATTTCCTTTTGTTAATATCAGTCTGCAAATGTGTTTATTTTTGTGTTTAGATATAATTTGAGAGGAGACATTTGTTTGGATTATTCATTGGAAGTACATAGTGCTCATTTAACTAAAATATAATTCTGGGACTATTGTGAATTTATTCAAAGAAGTTCTGGGCAATGCCACTGTGATATTTCAGGACTGCTGCCAGACCAGTACATTTAAGGATCTGGAAATCATTCATTACATTCTATTGTTTTGGACTTGTGTAGAACTTCGTAGGATTATTTTGGACTTAATTCATAATACTGTAAGTTCCTCTTAAATTTTCATTCTATAACTGATAATTAAATTATTTGTTAAGTTTTACAAAACTTGTTGGTTTCGTTTCTTTCTGTCACTTTGTTTATGACCACAGAGTCGTAACAGCCAGAATAGCACAGTTCTTTCCATTGCTATCAAGATTTTATTCAGGCCGACGAAGGGCATATTTTTTAAGTCAATCGAAACAGGCTTTGGCCAAAGTCGGGAAAGGTTTACAAGGTTCTAGAGATTCTAGTATCTCTATGAGAGAAAATAAAGTCTGAACCACATATAAATATTAACAGTTGTTTGCTCGGGACCAAGTAAACGTACGAACATCTTTCAATTAAACGACCTGAAAAGGAACACAATTCCAAAGATCTACATAGCCAACCTTTTTTCATGCCTATTAAGAGTCACTCGACATAATTTTAAAAACATGTTAGATACTACACAAAAGAAACTCAATTAAATTATCATAAAATCTTCTTATCAGCTATTTTTTTCAAAACTAAATTCACATTAGGCAATATATGCAAACAATTTTGCCAGAATTCGATATTTTTGCTTTCGTCTTCCTAGTTTAACGTTACGCCTTTAATATAAAATCTAATAAAAGTATACACTTGTATGGCGTGCATTTTTCAAGCGAAATTCGGATTAGGGGGATTATTTGTAACACGAATTATTTGGGTAAATTAATATTCCCTGGGATAATCCTATTACATGTTAATCGCTAAACATAACTCAAATATAATGAACTTAAATAAGCAGAATGTAATTAAAATTCACCAGAATTCATTTATTTGCTCATTATGGGTTAAATTTTACCTAAGTGAACTTATATACTGAAAGCAGGATTGACTGTTTATAAAGCAACGATTAGACTCTAGGGAACATATTGCAATCACTACGACTACCAACACTACTAGTTGTTGTTGAATATGCAACTCCACTAGGACAGCGATCTTGTTTATTACATATAAATGTTAATAATTCCTAACCGGCTTCAGTACAAAGCAAAGGATCTTAAACGAATTTTCATTTCAAACAAAATATATGACACTAGTTCACTTGACGAAAAATACTTACTGAAAACGCAGAATAGTTTACTGACAAAACTACTTTGAAATACATTTGGAATCCGTAGTATCCTATGTCATTACACCTTCGCCCTTTAATACTCATTAGAAACAAGAGTTGACATCAAGCAGCCAATACAGGTCCATGAGGACATCGATATGTCAACCAAGAGATAGCATCAGGCAGTCAATACTAGTCCCTAAAGACATCAAGATGTCAACCAAGAGTTAGCATCAGACAGCCTATAGAAGTCCCTGAGGATATCGAGACGTCAATCAAGAGTTAGTATCAGACAGCCTATACAAGTCCTGAGGACATCGAGATGTCAACCAAGAGTTAGCATCAGACAGCCTGTAGAAACCCCTGAGGACATCGAGATGTCAACCAAACGTTAACATCAGGCAGCCCATTAAAGTCCCTGAGGACATCAAGATGTCAGCAACGGACGAAAAGGATGCAACAATATCTGCTATAGCCGCTGACCCAAACAAAACAAAACAGTTGAATAGTGAAAGGGTGCATTTAGCTGCTTGTACATCTAACACAACTGTAGAGGGTTAACGAATAAAACATTAAGGAAACAAAAGCAAAACAATAGAAAAGTTTTTACAAATTACCACTGCCACAGATATGAATTTATCAACTGTTGTTCAGTCTATAACAAATTTAGTAGCAGGGGTTTTTTTTACGGGCGGAGTGCTCCGTAACAAGGTAAAGATCATTCGCTCACTGGTAAAGCTGGAAAGGGATTAATAAAGATTGTTACTTACCTGTTAGAGCTAGAAAAGAGAGATGCTGCAGCATTGCCTGGTAGTATTGTTATGTGTAAAGTTGGTTGTTTGCTTGCCAGATTGTATATTTCCTTGCTTAACATATTTTTATTTATTTTGGCATTAGTTGCTTTGGTAGTGACTTTTTTGTTTCCAGGTGCAAACAAAGCATCTAGCCAAGACCGAGTTTCATAAGCTATTTCAAGAAGCAAAATATAGCAGTTCCTACAACCAGAACATGTTTGGGAAGCATAATCAGGTTAGCAGATTTGACAGAAGGGTTGTCACCATCACAGTTCATCTTCTCTACATATTCTTTATTCACGTTGTCTACATACTTGATTTCTCTAATTTCGTGTTGTACTCTCGCTGATTGTTTATAAGTCTTTGAAATACCATACATTACTGCATATATATGAATTGTACATTTTAACCACAGTTTAAACGAATTACCGGATTTCTGTATCTTATGATACAATCCATTTTCGTAACAATGTCATTTGGTAATAGAAAGACACTTTCAGAACAAAAACATAGTCCCATTTCACGTTGAAAGCTGTTTATACTTTTGAAATCTTACCAAAAGGTGTTTATATTGATCGTAACCTTCTTCTCTTAATATAGGTTGTTCAATAACTTTTTAACATTGTGATACTGTCGAAACTGACCATGTACTAGGTGTTCTGTTCTGTACATGTCAATCTAATCTGCATATTATAAAAGACTTTAAACTTTTATCCAATGTTGCCATTATTTCCTCTGTTAATCCGTTGCTATCTCGCACAAAAACTAAGTTTAGTCTGCAGGTTCATCTTTGTCGGGCACAGAATTCAGCTCATCAGCTGATGATGACCTCCTCCACTATTCAACAGTAGATGCTCCATACTGAGATCACAGTTTTTAAACAGCTAATCCAAAAGCAGGTTCCACAAAACCTTGTTCAACACTTTCATGTTGTTATATCCATTATTCATAAAGGGTATTTATACCCATGCGATGATGGAAATTTAAAATTGCTACAGACCAAATCAAATTGTTTGATATTTTTGTTATTATTATTTTCCCCTATTCATTGTCATCAGGTAAAGGTATTTAATAATCAGACATTAGTTTTCGCATCAGGAAATGAACATGAAGTTCGAATATTTATTTGACTAATTCATCAAGATTGTTGTTAATTTCTTTGCTTGTTACTTAGTTGAAAATCGCACAGACTATCTTCTAGTCGTTTACATTGTATCTTGTTACGAATCTACGATCGTAAAATGAGTAACAGAAAGGAGCATAACCAACAAGTTTTACAAAACTTAAAAAATAATTTAATTATCAAAGTTATAAATGAAAATGCGAGAGGAACTTATATACATAGCAGGAAATCTACAGGTCCGCCAAGAATCGTCACATTGTCAAAATAGCGTTATCCAGAACTCCTTTGAATAATTCACAATAGTTCCACGATAATATTATAACCCAAAAAAATGAACACTTTCTTTTTCCATTGAACAGTCCAAACAAACGTTGTCCCACTCCAATAATATCTAAGTACAACATAAAAACTTGCTTGCAGTCGTGATGTAACAACAGGAACACAAGAAATAAGAATAACTTCAAAAATAGGATTGAAAATCCGATTGCTCAGTTCTCCCCTTATATGCACCTTCAAAGTGTCCATTACGACTGTATGTCACAATATACCCCACAACTATTAAGAACGTGAAGAGAATCTATGATATAGAAATGACCAAATGAAAATGACACATTTTTCCATTGTAATATGTATGCAATATATTTTCCCAGTTAATTTTGTGTAACGTTTACTGCCCATTATTAAATGCCATAGTGCCCTTTAAATTATGAAAAACTGCTGAAATTTGTGTGTTGTACGGAGATAAATTAAATTGTCAAATAAAATTGAATGTGCTGAGCCTCTGTGTTTTCCACGGATATGGCAATGGTCTTTAACTTATCATCACCTAATTTTTCACATATACAACACTGAGTATCACGCATAAAGTTTATCTTTATTCGTTAATTTTAGCTGAATGTTTGGAAAACGTGTCTTACTTTTTTTGAAGTTGTCGTGTAAGTTACCTGAAATGTCTGTAACTTTTTTCGCTATGATATATATGACGATTCGTCAAAACTTACAACAAAATATGAATAGTCATAGGATGGTTGTTCTTTAAAAACGGTTGTATTTTCACTATTTTAACTGGGATATTCAGTGTTTCAATATCTCTGTATGTCGTGAATGGTACATTAATTTTTTAAAATTTTGAAACTTTTAAATATGACCTTCTTATGAACTGATGGTAAGTGTTTCTTGACCTTTTTATAATTCTATCGTAATCAATGTTTAGCAAAAGGTTGCTGTTTATAAAAGGATATAAACCGCTCTGCATATATGGTGTTTATGGCCATGTTTAATGCTGTTGAATATCAGTCACGGTAACGAATTAAGTGACGCGTAATGAGATATTCCGCCATATGAAATTAATAATAGATCAACATTATGTTCTCTATTTTTTTCTCGATATCCGCAACGCGTATAATCCATCAATCTCAACTAATAATAATAATAAGCGATGTATCATTATTTAATTTATTCAAATTTCTCGGTGTCACCTAATGAAACTGGAAATTGAATATTTTCAATCTTGAATTTATAAACATATTTTTCATCTTTTCGACACGTTCAGGAGGACATATATGTGGATATATTGCATATACAATACTCTTTATAAAACATTTAATATTACATGCTTTTAGATGCTAATTGTTTATTTAATGGTATGTAACATTCAGCTCAATGAGTTGATATTTTGATATTTTTAGTTCAGCATCTAGTACTTTATCATTTTTCCAATCCGACCGCTTCTCCTGGAAATCTTCGGCTCACTTCTTTAACACTGAAAAGACTGACATTTACATCAAGTCTAATAATAAGTTGTGCAGCTTTTTTTTTTTCAAAATAAGCTAAATCTGATCCAAAACCTGCATCGATTACGTTTCCAAAAAGAGATATGTAAATTAATATTATACTTTAAACCATTATGTTCTTTTAGTTGTTCTTTAAAGAAATACATAATTTGCGGTGTTATATATGATATAAATTTTTAAAAATCATGACAAAAAGTAAATCTATGTTGTATCTCTTAAAAAATAATCAGCCAGATGTTATTATTTTTGTTACATATTGTTTAAAAAGAAAGTCAGCATTATGATTGGTATAATTCTTTCTTTTATTTTTCTTTATCACGTGAACGATAAAATGCAAGTCTTTTCCCTTGTTCTATTGATTCTCGCTTAATAGATCTTTTAGAGTTTGGTATTGGGTTTTCTATTGTTTTTTTCTCAATGGATGTTCTCGGTTTTATCATTGGCTTATGTCTAATTGTTGATTCTGATTTCGTTATTGATTTTGTTTATTGTTTTTCCTGGTTTTGATACTGGAAATTGTTGTTGTTTTCATTTATTTAAGATATTACCGCTATGATTTTTGTTGGAGGGGTAGTGATTAACTGATTTTTTGTTGTTCAATATCATCATTTATATTTATAATTGTTGCTATTTTTAAATAGCTTGCTTTAGGGTAGGGGTTTCTAGTAATTATTGGTTGATCACTACTTTGGAGGTACGTCATGCACTATATTTATAATGCTTGATTCATGTTTGGCATTATTTTTAAATGGTGGCCTAAGTGGTTTGAGCGTCCGCCTCGATGAAGGAGGTCAAGGGTTCGAACCCCGGCTTAGTCATACCAAAGACTTTAAAAATGACAGTAGCTGTTGCCTCGCTGGCGCTCAGCATTAAGAGGTTAGTGTAAAGACTGGTTGGCCTGGTGTCAGGATAATGTGACTGGATGGGACATGATGCTACATGTCTGCGGCGTGATACCCCACAGCTAGACATCACTATAAACTGTCACACTGCAGACTATGTTGCCATATGACTAAAATTGTTAAAGCTATGTTAAAAATCTAACTCACACGCACACAATAACTCTTACCTCCCTCTGTATTTATAATGGTTGATTTTGTAATGGCATTATTTTTTACGATCTGGTTAATTGTATTATGCTCAGTTTTCATTTTAATATGCCTATCGCATGTGGGTTGACCTATAAATTTGATATTATTTATTTTTTAGAATCATGACATTTACCAGTATATTCCAGTCTCAAGTACTTGCTTTTTGAATATCACACCCCATCCAGGGGTAAACTGTTGGTAATGATTAAATAATTGATTGCATGGTCTTAGTAAAGTCTACGTTGCTCATCTATATATCAATACATTATAGAAGAGTTTTAAACCCTTTTAAAGCCACTATACATTCGGTCTCATCATCATGTGCAGGCGCAATACGCACACGCACTTCGAGCCAATTATCTTTTTTTACTGGTACAACTGTCATACAATTACAGAAAACCTCTGCCTCGGGAATATTTAAATCTCCGGCGATTGTGCGTTCTGGTGGTTTGGCACTCTTTTCATTAAAAGACACACCGATTACGCCTGCACCCTTTGTATCTAATAATCGTTTTTGTCCAATAACTGTTACCCGAACAAGTACGTCATTGTTCAATAGCAACTGAGATTTTTCTTTTCCCAAATGAGTCATTGTTGGTTTAAAATATTCTTTGGTAAACGTAACTGGGGTAGATACATCCGTGCCTGGTCATTATCTCGCGATGTAAGTTGAAACACCACAAACATGTGTTTTGTTACAGCAAGATGTTGGCTACATAATTGCCATGTAAACTGTCACACAATAGCAGCTTGTGGGTGTGCGTCTGTGGTATGTGCGAGAAACGAAACGTTGGTTTGGTAGCTTTACTACTCATGTCCTCAACCGTAATCCACTCCCCATTTCACATTTCAATCACTGACTCTGACAATTGTTTTTGATGGGCCTCATTAATGATTTTACGATGGTAGCGAAACCGGCTTTGACTGTGCTCGTGTCATTAATCATCGAAGTCGATCTCGAAGCGATTCAACTGCCTGAAATCTCAGTTGTTCATTCAATCCACAGCATTACTTTTGATGCAATCAACGATTCTCATTGCAACTTGTTTGACAATTGGTGCAGCGCGCGCGGTCAAATCCCTGAGCATCTTTGATGCGCCTGTGAACAATTCACGAACAACATCACCGAGGCCAGTTCCATAATTTGTCACGTACACAGATTTCTAGCGTTTACAACACGTACGGGTTTCACACATACACGCACGACATTCATTATTATATGTCAGTATCACGTCAATCTCTAATGTACAGTTGTACCGTAATATTTCACAGCGCAGATTGACAACGTGCCCGTCCTGATCCAAAAGGGAAAAACGAATATGTATCATCCGATTAGTATGACATGGAAGATAACCAGGTGCTACCGGCGTAATCGATATCAAATCGCCTGGTTCCACGGTTTGTCAAAACCCAAACAGTCTGTAACCTAGGGAGACTACACCTGTCTTTTCAGACCTGCTTTCATAACTACCACTGACAGTGTCACAAGTTAAATTGACATTGGTCGTTGAGGTAATCCTTAAAATGTCAGGAGCAACGTAATATCCAGTTCCTTTATGTCTTGCACTCAAACTTTGCTTATTTTCGGAAATATATTTTGGCCAACTAAGCACTGTTTTGAACTACGACTGTCCAATGATAACTAAATATTGTAGAGATTCAATCTCGATAACGGAGTTGAGTGTGAGCTCATGTTCATGTATAGAATTTTTGTAGTGTTTGCCGGTCAACACCGAAATTCTTCATGGGACGTCATTATTGATTGAGGTAATGTCGTACGCGCTTGTTGGAAGTTCTAATATACACCTCTGGGTTTTACATACAACAACATGTTGCATTGAAGCATATATTTCGCGCAAAACACGAAGTTTTTCACCGCGAAGCGTTTCATCAGAATTTGTCATCGGTGATGTCTACAGCATTGATATCTTCACCATGTTCAAGCATCGGCGCACCATATGTGTCTGTGTCCGTGATGTTGTGATGAGCAATCGCTGACAAATTGATACATCTTCTTTGATGACTTCGGGTGCATTTTTGCCCCAACAAACTGATCCCAAGAGTGTTCACAATCGATCACCAGGGCTGTTACGGTCACACAATCTACCAAGGCTGCTTCCCTTCTTGGTACTCTGTGGACGCAGACGTGGATGGAGGTGAAGGTTCTTCATATCGGTATCGCTTTTGTTGCTGCCTTAGTGCTTCATCCGGTGAGGATCTAAAAGGCCTTTCTTTAGTCGGGGGTTGTGTTTGGTTCTTATAATATTCAAAGGATAATTTTGTTTTGGCTGGTGTTTTCCATTTTGCAGGTTTGATTAGACCGTTTCCCTTTTTTATTTTACTACCTGCTGGTTAAAAACTTTAGCTTCTTATTTAAACTTTTTTAGTTACTGACACTTTTTAGTTGTTCTGATAACTATTCTAATTGTTGTTTCTGTGTGCGAAATTGAGGTACAGTTTGTTTCTCTAGCCACCTGTTAAATCCTTCCCTATCACGTTGTTGTTTTTATGTTGTTCCTGTTCTGCACGTCTTTCCTCCTCCATACGTTGTTCATCTTCCTGTCATAAAATCAGTGTTAGGGTCGGGTCCTCAGGAAGCTGCTGTGCTTGCATCACTGGTTCCGGTATGTACAGTGCCATATATTCTTTCCATAAAGTTTCGCCTACTTCAGTTCTTCCGTTTGTAAACGCATTAAGCTTATTTACAAAATGATTCCACCGATCACCGTAGCTTGTTTTTTTCCAGTAAACTTCCTGAATATAATTTTAGGCTATTCCTTACCCATGTATTTATCATGTGTCTTTGATGGCATTTTTATCACGAATTTTTTCCAGTTTAAATGTCTGCTAAGAGCATCATATACATAATTTTTGAAAATATCATCATATTGTAATAAATAACTCAACAAACCAAAATACTAGGCACTATTAAGAACTACATTCCTTTTCCAATAATAATGCTAATAATGATAATGTAAAAACATGAAACAACGTCAGAAAAACATGATGCAGTTCACTATGTTGTAGTACCTTAATGGTATTGTGAATGGAGGTTTGCATGCATAAACATTGTCCAATTAATGTATGAAGATTAATTGATGTTAAACGTTGAGATGTAAGATGATTTTGACCTACAAGACTTTGGCATATTTGATCATGTGATTTTTATCTGTCACTGAAAACATCTGCCATGTGTGACTTACTTCTTCCATTCCTGAACGTATGCCACCCACCCACCATTGTTTAGATCGCCGTCTGCATCTCTTATAAATGTGTACTCTGTGTTTTATACTAAATGTGAGTATAAAACCTTGCTCTGGTCCTCGTAACGCTGTTGTCATGAGTATTAATGAATTCGTCAAGGAATTCATCTAAAGACATCAACAGTTCCACAAGCCCTGGGACATCAACACTGAGCGGAAAGAAGTTCGCATGTTAGCAGTTATTGTGCCATATTCATTTCCATGTTGGATCATGCGTGTGTCATGTTGGAATTTCACATGAATAGTTTAGGAAATGAATTATCTTACCTGCCATGATTTTGGAATATCAAAGCCAGAAATATGATGTTAGTCCATAAACTAGTGATTTCAACGACCCGGTGGAATTTTGTTACCGAATAAACAGCGGAGATGCAGGATAATGATGGAATCAATGTGCCCAGCCGAAGAATCACATTTCTCTTGTCAGACTTTTGTTGAACAATAAGTTAGAACTAAAGTTACTGTTTATTATTGTAAGTTCTTGGTTATGTAGAACTTGTTATTTTACTTTAATGTGCAAAATAGTATGCACTTGATAGGGACTATTTCTAACCGTATTACGACTCATTGCATCACCAGTGCGTTGTACCTTCGCTCGATTCTCATCGAAAATTCACTTGTCCGTTTCGTTCAGTTCTACGTAATCATAGGTATTGTTACGTGTAGGCTCGTACAAAAGTAACAAAAGAAAAGAGTGAAGCCAACAAGCTTTGTAAGTTTTAACAGAATAATTTATTTCCCTAAAAAAACAAGGTAAAAATATGAAATAGGACTTACGGTTTGTAAGTATAATCCATAAATTAATCCTAGAATTCAAAAATATAAGTCCTATCACTAAACAGTTCTAATTGAATCCAGGTTCGAATCACGATGAAGTTCCAATATGGAAGGCGATGACGTCCACTATAACCAGTTTGTGTTGATGTGTCAACAGTTCCTTGTTGAGTCACCAAGAATATAATTCCGGCTTTTGAATTCCGAATAATGTAGTGAATGTCTTTGTCCAAGTATTTCGTTGAAGAAAAGTATTTCTCAGGATGAATAAATTATTTTAAATATGAAAATCAACTCAAATGGCAACAACAAGAATACCTTTCGGCCTGAGGGTATAATTTACGACTGACAAAATTTCACTGAGATATGAGTACGAAACCCAACTAAAACGTTAACTTACCCAATTCAGGTTTATCTAACTGCCATCATTAACACGTGCCCCTCAAGGGTTGGAAGATTTTACATTTTTTTTCCTGCTTCCTTTAATTCGCTGATCTCTGCAAAGTTTCAATTTTTGACAAATATCTCAGCAAGCACAAATGTTGTTTTACTGTTTCTGCATTATTTCAACCCTTGGCATTTTAATAAATAAAACCCACTCTTCACCTTTGTTCAGTTTCACCTGACTTAGTTATCAAATGAACCTCATCAAGAATCAATCAAGACCTAACAGAAGCATTTAAGTATTAGCATCCTTAGACAGGCCGTTGATTTAATTCCATGCAAAATCATATACATTAATTTAAAATTGCCGTGTTACAATGACATCTGCAAAATCCACTGTTATGTGTTGCAGTGACATCTCCAAAATCTCTCTTTCTCTCATAGGTGTTTCTTTGTTCAAGGATTGAGGAGCAATTCTATAAATATAATTATCAGATACGGTTGGATAATCATCTGACTCATAACCATTTATCTCACAGTTCACCCCACCAAAACAAAATTAGTTCACTGATACATTAATACCAGGCGGGGCCTAATTGCATATTTACAAAAGAATATTAATTGTGTTACAGCACAGTCAATGTTAATAAAAAACAGAGGACCCAACCAAATGAATGGCATTAAAGGTTATGAGAAGGAATGTAATGATTACTAAACTATATTAATAGCCATATGCCAAGACTGTGTTCACACTTGCTACTTGGCAAACCACCCCCACCCCACCCCCAGTACGCATCTGGTTGCTTCAGGCTGTAAATAAATGCATTAAATGTTTATCTATTTACTGTCATTAGTCTCAGTGATTGCCTGCAGCTTTTACTGTCTGAAAATGGATGGCCAGTAGTTTGAAAACAGACAGCTGAAGGTCTGAAAATGGACAGCCATTGGTCTGAAAATGGACAGCCATTGGTCTGAAAATGGACAGCCAATTGTCTGAAAATGGACAGCCATTGGTCTGAAAATGGACAGCCACTGGTCTGACAATGGACAGCCAATTGTCTGAAAATCGACAGCTAATGGTCTGAAAATGGAGAGCCAATAGTCTGAAAACAGACAACTAGTAGTCTGAAAATGGACGGCCAGTGGTCTGAAAACTGACAGCCACTATGACTCCTGTAAATTGGGCTGGAAAATGTTGCACGAGGTAGTTATTGCATTTGATTTAGACTTCTGCACCCAGTTCCAATAAAATGAGTCGTAGACCCCTAAACGCTTGATTTTATTCTGGAACTATGTTCTTTCTGCTTTTAGATGAAATGTAGTTCTAAATATCATATATGAGTTTAGATTCTTGTACCACCCTGTTCCCATGTTTAGATGAAATGTAGTTCTAAATATCATATATAAGAGTTTAGATTCTTGTACCACCCTGTTCCCATGTTTAGATGAAATGTAGTTCTAAATATCATATATAAGAGTTTAGATTCTTGTACCACCCTGTTCCCATGTTTAGATGAAATGTAGTTCTAAATATCATATATAAGAGTTTAGGTTCTTGTACCACCCTTTTCCCATGTTTAGATGAAATGTAGTTCTAAATATCATATATAAGAGTTTAGATTCTTGTACCACCCTGTTCCCATGTTTAGATGAAATGTAGTTCTAAATATCATATATAAGAGTTTAGATTCTTGTACCACCCTGTTCCCATGTTTAGATGAAATGTAGTTCTAAATATCATATATAAGAGTTTAGATTCTTGTACCACCCTGTTCCCATGTTTAGATGAAATGTAGTTCTAAATATCATATATAAGAGTTTAGATTCTTGTACCACACTGTTCCCATGTTTAGATGAAATGTAGTTCTAAATATCATATATAAGAGTTTAGATTCTTGTACCACCCTGTTCCCATGAGATCCAGTCATGTGAGTAGGGGGATAAGTAAGCACTGTAAGCACCTCATTCACAGTCTTGTGGAGTTTTATGTACTAAATAAATTCCTGTACTTTGCATATTGCCAATGTTTATTTAACTTGTTCTTCACCAGTTTGTTAGGTCACCAGTCTGATGCATACCAGTTCCTTTAATTCAAGTTTACAACTGGAAAAACAACATAGAATTTGATCAAGTTCATAAAATAAACCACTGTTGGTTTTTTTTTATTCAACATTGAAAACAATAATAAAAAAAACAAATCTAAGTAGTGTTACATATGACACTAAAATTAAGGGCATTGTTACTGAAAGAAGATAACGTTTTTAGTGCAAAATAGCACAAGTTCTAAAACAAACTCTGTTGATGACATGCAGAGAGTGTAAGGAAAAAACAAATTGACTTGGAGGTCAGTGAGGTCAAGGTGACTGTAAAAAGAAGGCAGATGGTTTCTGCACAATAATATTAATTATAAATCACAGACCTTGGCCAAACTTTGTGGATGGCTTGCACTTCAGGTAAGGAAGAAGCCTATTGATTTTGGGGTCAGAAGGTCAATATTCAAGGTCACTGACTGAAGGAACAACAATGCTGTCAGCACAAAATTTCAGCTATCGACCATCATCAACATTTGTGGTTTCCTTACATGTTAGGTAAGAAAGAAGCATTTGGGGGTCAAATGCCATGAAGCTTTTGCCGAAAAGAAGCAAAATGGTTTATTCATAAAAACTAAATTCTAGACTAAGTACTTTGACCAAAGTTGTATGGTAAATGCATATTGATTCAGCAATCAAAAGATCAAAGGTCAAGTTCAAAGAAAAATTGGCTCCACAGATTGACTTTTCTCTTAGTCCTTGAGCAGATTTTGCAAATGGCTTTCACTTAAGGTAATGGACCGCTCCGGTGGCCTCGTGGTTAGAGCGTCCACCTCGGATGCCGGAGGTCGTGGGTTCGAACCCCGGCCGAATCGTACCAAAGACTTGTAAAAATGGTACTAACAGTTGCCTCGCTAGGCGCTTAGCATTAAGAGATTAGTGTTAGAACTGGTCTGCCTGGTGTCAGGATAATATGACTGGGTGGGACATCATGCTACATGTCTGCGGCATAAACTGTCACACTGCAGACATCGTAGCGATATGACTGAAAAATTGTTAAAGCTACGTTAAAAATCCAAGACACGCACATACTTAAGGTAATAAAGGTTGGCTCCACAGATATTATATACTTTCTACCAGAGTGACAGGTGTAATATGAAATTGTTTGCATTTGCATCAAGAAGCTGGAGAGAATGTTGCATACTTCTATACTACTTTCATGCTCTGTGCTTGAAATTTCTTTACATGTTGTGGTTGTGGAAATCATGCATGATTGAAGTTATCACGACTCTATGATCTTAAAATGAGTGATAGAAAAGACAGAAGCAACAGGTTTTGTAAAATTCAACAAATAATTTATTTCCCTAGAATTCAAAGTGAAAATGTAAGAACTTACTGTATTGCAATTTAAATCTCAAATAATCCTAGAATTACTTGCACAAGTCCTAGTAAATAAACTTCTGAATAAACTTTAATGGTATCCCTAATTATTTCCGATGCAGAAGATGTTGATGTGCCTGTAGTGGCCTGTAGTTTCTAATGTACTAATGACCTGAATGTTAATGACATGGTAGCAGTCTTTAGAGTTACAAACATATATCAATTTTATAAATTTCTTTTTAAGATTTTATGGAGGTAATAAAATCGCGTACAGAGGGACAGAGAGACACCAATAGCTTAGGAGAGAGAGATGCATAGTATAATTATATCCCCCACATGTACAGCTCGCAAATAATAATAATAATAATAATAATAATAATAATAACAACAACAATAATAATAATAATGACTAGAATTACAATAGTAATGCATATTGTGAAACAGTATCATATGATAGAACCTTAACCTCTCCTCTTTTCTTCAGCTTTGTTAATACTCCTTAGCCAGTAGCGTACTAATGGGCTGGGGGGAGTAGCGGGCGGACAGGCGCCAGAGGTCTTGAGGCGCCTAAACCCCTTTGAGCCATCATCGTCGCCCGGGGCACCATTAACCTTTAGTACGCCACTGCCCTTAGCCTTTACTATGCTGAATATATTTTACGTTATGGCCGCAGATGTAACGTGTTGTTAAGGACATTTGATATGTCACCGTAACTCAAGTTTAAGTACATTGAACATTTGACCCTTTCACAGGAATTAAATGGGATGGAGTCCAGCGTAATGCCGTAATACATCTCGTGCACATGGCTACCATACGTGGACATGTCCAGAACTGAACTTAATGAATCATCCCATATTGATTTGGAAAGTTTTAATCTTTAGCATTGACTGACAAATACTCTTAAAAGAGGCGATAATTCTTGGTTTAAAAGGACAATCGGTTCTATGTAACAAAGTGAATTCACACATGAAACTTTACATGTATTATCAGATTCATACATCATGTGGATATATAACACAAAAACATTACAAGATTGTCCATATTAATCAGGTTGTCTTAAGGGCAGTGTCCATTTGTTGGAGGAATTTATTTGCAAACTGATCTTATTAAATAACAGCATAAGGAAGTTCTTGGTCCAAAAATGACCAGATTAAACCATTTCATTACGATGGTGCATGGAAATATATATTCACTATATTAGAAAGTATCCTTATAAAATAGAATTGTATAGTGCTGATTTCCAGGTGGTGGCATGGGGGGGGGGGAGGGGCAGGAGGGGCAGGTGTCATTGTACACATTAAATATCCGTTTAATGGGAAAAAATGTGGATACTAACAGTAGCATTAAATTTAATTTCTGTCTCTGATTAAATAGTGAAAAACACAAATTTCAAATCATAATAACAGTCCTGTGAAAGAAATGATGAACTAACGAAACGTACTCGAGATAATGGAAAATCTTTAGCAATTATGACCTGCAGATCGTCCGCGCAAAAGAAAAAAAACAAAAACAAAAAACACCGACGTGATGAGTGCAAAATGCACTAAAATGTACTCCAGCCTATATATTCTTTATGATTTTGGATTGTGTGGACCTTTAGGTGTGTAAAGATATTTGTGTAAAAAGTTACATACTCATGCGTGGAACAAGTCATTTAGCTTATTTTAATTAAGGTTTTTTTTTAACCTTTCGAGAAGAGCGGACATAGTTGCTGTTAGAAATAAGGTACTGATGACTGGCATTTTAATATTTCAGAAATATTTGGATTTGGTCCAACGCTTTTACTAGAGATAGCTCTAAGATTTTTTGGGAAAAATGTCTATTAGGATTTATAAAAAGACGGGATGTAACAATATTTCCCTGGAGATCAAGATGCGCAGGATCAGATGGCTTGGACACGTAATGAGGATGCCTCAGGAAAGGATACCGAAGGTAGCCCTCAAATGGAGAAGCAGGGAGGGTGAACAGACCACTTTTTATAGAGCCTTTATTTTTGAAAAATAACGGTTCCTACAAGGGCTAAAAAAGATTATGTTTGAAACAAAGGGACAACGAACATAAACAGTTCCATAGAGCCTTTATTTTTGAAAAATGGAACCAAAAAAAATCACATACATGTGGTCGCACCCTCCTGCTGCTGTCGATTTAAAACCAATGATTTATCGACTTCAAAGTATCCTGAATAAATAAAAAATAAACAGCAGCTATGACGGTCAGTCTACCATTCCACGGGGTCCCTTCATTGACCAGTGAAGCCTTTACCGTAAGATCCTAAGAGTCCTTGTTAGGGCCTTAAGACCACAGGCACTCTTCATGGTTAAGGTCTATCTTCTGACCCACAGGCATCTTACGAGACTTCTTTGTCTGGTGACATTCTTTCTGAATGCCCTGTGTGGGTACCCTTCAGTGAGGTCACAAGGTCACGAGCTCACATCATCCTGCTGTTTATTTTTGGGGCGCAAGCAAATAGACACACCCCCAGCGAATTCCTAATGTGTGAAACGAAATATTAGAAATTCAGAGGGCTGTCTAGGCATATCGATTTCATGTAACCTCCCCTCCCCCCAAAAAAATAAAAAAAAATCAAACCCCGGGGTAAGTGCAAAACGTACTCACCACGTTGTTTGACGTTGGCGAGGGGGACATGAAATCTCCTTGGGTTTGCTTGCGCCCCAGTTATTAAAGAAAATGGCATCCTAACGCTACCCCATCTACGCGAGTATTGTTCGTTGTATCTGAACGAGTTGAACGACGTTATCTGGTATTCAAGTAAAAAACGCGCAATCAGTAATTTTGTTGTTTTTGGTAATAAACATGAAAAATCATGTAGAGGAATAATCATTCAACGCTTCGATAGATTTTACGTGTTTGTGTCCGATGAAGATTTTAATCGTTTCGCCGATGAATTTATCGGACAATCATTGGTCACCAAAATAATTCCAAAATTTCGTTCAAGGTATCCTGTATTTGATCTTGATACAAAATTCATTCTTGAGAAATTAACATACCGTCACAGGGAAACTGAAATAAAGCCAGGTAACAAGCAAATCAGCGTCGATGAAATCATCGATTACTTCTCGCAATTATGCGATTGTTCTCGTGATCTTGTATTCGTGTTTGAAACAAATAGTGGTTATCATGTTCTTTATAAATCAACGCCAGTGACATTTGACCAGCAGCGGGATTAACAAACCGCCCCGCAGATGAAAAGAATCCCGGTTGGAGCATTGATAGTCAGGCTGGTCTTCACAGCATAAAGCTGAATAAAACGAAATCGTACAAATCAGGAAAAATACAGCATGCAAAAAACTAATATCTCACAATGATCATTTTATTGCATCAGAATTGTCAACCTGTCCAACTTCGATTCAGCCTCGGTATACACGCGTTGAAGTTATCAACGACGACAACAACAAAATCATTACTAGTTTTGATAAAATTTCGGCTGAGAACCTTGAGAGGATTTCCACAGCGTTAATAGGAGAATCTGATCAACTAATCGGTGTTGTTAGTGTATCTCAAAACAGAGCTACGATATCAAGAAGACCAGGTCATCATTGCAAGATTTGTGATCGTCGCCATGGATATAATTATGTCCATGAATTCATAGAGGATAAATGATAGTTGTCTTGTATTCATCAACGATGATTATTATTGGATTATTTGTCCTAGAAGCACAGGAAAACAAATAACTATACCGATTGATGGTGATACCGTCGATGAACAAATACAACGAATAATCGATGGAAAATCCAACAATCCGGCGATACAGCAAATCATTGATGAATTACCAATAACTGAATCAGGAAAAAAAAAATCATTGATAGGAAATATTTAAGACATCTCATATCGATGAGACGCAAATCTCATCATCCAGGATATTTCAGAGAACGGAATCCAGATTATTCGTATACTGCGTTGCCAACCTATAAAGGCGGCCCTGGTTGTAGAATAATCCCCGACGAGGATTATATCGATGGATCAGCATGCGGAGTTGGTAAATCAGAAGCGGCATGGAATTCACTGAAACCAAATCTGTTGTTGTTATCTCTTATCGAAAGACTTTTACTGAAAAAGTAAAATCAGATCGTGGAATAGAATCGTACATGGAGATCGCTGGAGATATTATATTCAAACCTGATGACCGACGACGTGTTGTTATTCAGTGGGAATCATTGCACAGAATAAAAGGTGTTCCTGATGTGTTGATCGTTGATGAATGGCACGGAATACGACGACAGCAATTTGCATCAGTGAAGTATAGCAGAGAACGCTGGGACAAATTCGCTGGATTAGTGACTGCGTGTAAACGATTAATTGTTCTCGACGCTTATGCTGACGAAGATGATTTGATATTATCCCGTGATAAACTAGGAAGGTCATTGATGAAATTTATTATAAACGATTATAAACCAGATCATGGAAAGAAATTTATCGTTGAATTATCTCATAAAAGTAATCTACTGAATTTACTAGAACAACTAAACCGCAATAAAAGCACCGGTAATAAAGTTGAGGTTTTCACGCACGATAAACACAGGACAGATTATTCCGTGGAGAATTTAGCGAAACAACTACAGCATCTAGGATACCGGGTTAGATACTATCATGCTGATACTGATCGGGCACAAAAGAAGTTGGATTTCAGTAGTATCAATGTTGCATTCGATGACGTCGATGTCGTTATAACTAACCACACTCTTGAAGCCGGGGTCAGTATCACCGATGAACGATTTAATGTCATGTTCGTGTTCTCGGAAGAATTAGGATCAGTAGAAGCAACTAAACAGGCGATTCATCGGTTTCGTTGTGTTAGCGAGAGTCATTATTCCGCAACGAGAAAACAGCGCGATTGCAAATTACCTGTTACTCGTGAAGAAATAGAAAAAATTATTATTGATCGCGAACGATTGCTCGACGACATAACAAAATTATCATGATGTCCTAACGCTGGTGAATTATCAACCGCATATGGATTCGCCTATTTCAGCGATATCATCGATGAGAATAATTAAAAAATATATTTCACGCCGACATTGATAACGATGATGAAGAATACCGGCTATGAAATTATTGAAGCTCCCGTAGATGATTATGAGACGTGGAGGCGAAAAAATAGCATTAAAAAAACCAAACAACGAAGACATCAATAATAATCCTGTTGTTGATGATTTTTTGAAAACAAGTATCGGTGACAGAATAAAACAATCTTCCGTAACACCGTTACGGATTGTGTGTGAAAATAAACCAATCTATTATGTTTATAATCCCACTGACCATGTCAAGGACAATGAAAAATTAGAACCATATGAGGCCAAGAAATCTTATCTGAATCATATGTTTCAGTGTGATGTTGGCAAGTTACCAGCGGACCAAGTCGAACAATTATATAATAATTCAACACGACTGAAACGAGCTCAACGAGTAATTGTCGATAAATTTAATCATGGTGATGCGATCAATGCTGAGATGTTTCGTTCTGATAAAATCAGCCCACGTGAGAAATTAACCGCGATAAGAAATTTTCTGAAGGTGTTGAATTTGCCTGATATTGTTCCTGAGGAACTATCAACGACAGCAGTAACAGTATCAGGACCGGACTTAAGAATGCGCATCGAGAATATGATTACGAATAAAGATTTATTGTCGAATACAAAGAATTACTGAAAAATTGGTCAAGTATATTTCCTGAAATAAGACTTCATAAATCGAAATTAACAACAGGAAATATAATCGAAAAAATAAAATTAATTTATAAAGGTTTCAGAGCGACTCTGACCGTAAATGATAAAAGCAATACAATTAAATCAGATTTCACACTAAATTATCTTGTATGGCCAAAATCAGACTTCATCGATGATCCTCGCTGGAGAAATCATTACAATGACTGTCAAGGGTTTTACTACCTCACTGAAGGGTACCCACACAGGGCATTCAGAAAGAATGTCACCAGACAAAGAAGTCTCGTAAGATGCCTGTGGGTCAGAAGATAGACCTTAACCATGAAGAGTGCCTGTGGTCTTAAGGCCCTAACAAGGACTCTTAGGATCTTACGGTAAAGGCTTCACTGGTCAATGAAGGGACCCCGTGGAATGGTAGACTGACCGTCATAGCTGCTGTTTATTTTTTATTTATTCAGGATACTTTGAAGTCGATAAATCATTGGTTTTAAATCGACAGCAGCAGGAGGGTGCGACCACATGTATGTGATTTTTTTTGGTTCCATTTTTCAAAAATAAAGGCTCTATGGAACTGTTTATGTTCGTTGTCCCTTTGTTTCAAACATAATCTTTTTTAGCCCTTGTAGGAACCGTTATTTTTCAAAAATAAAGGCTCTATAAAAAGTGGTCTGTTCACCCTCCCTGCTTCTCCATTTGAGGGCTACCTTCGGTATCCTTTCCTGAGGCATCCTCATTACGTGTCCAAGCCATCTGATCCTGCGCATCTTGATCTCCAGGGAAATATTGTTACATCCCGTCTTTTTATAAATCCTAATAGACATTTTTCCCAAAAAATCTTAGAGCTATCTCTAGTAAAAGCGTTGGACCAAATCCAAATATTTCTGAAATATTAAAATGCCAGTCATCAGTACCTTATTTCTAACAGCAACTATGTCCGCTCTTCTCGAAAGGTTAAAAAAAAACCTTAATTAAAATAAGCTAAATGACTTGTTCCACGCATGAGTATGTAACTTTTTACACAAATATCTTTACACACCTAAAGATCCACACAATCCAAAATCATAAAGAATATATAGGCTGGAGT